>CM059567.1:15985842-16058401 GCA_030386875.1 Morinoia aosen | reverse complement strand
ACGGTGTTCTAGATATTGTTGTCGGAGGAACTTGTTCACTAAACTTCAGCGCATATGCGCCAGTAAACTTGCGAGCGGCGAGCCGGGATGTATGGCAGGCGCTTCCCGGAAACGGTCCTGTCGCTGTCCTGCGCGATGGTGGCATCTGAACTCTCTGTGTTTCTAATTAAGTCTTCGTAATACAAGTCTCTAATATTCTGGTGCTGTGAGGCGCTGTTGTCCAGGTGAAGTTAGTCAGTGTCTCATGTCCTGCGGGATTTATTCACCTATTTCTTTGCTGTGGTATGTCCTACCGCTGTTGAAAACCTCTAGTCTGCTGTAGCTAAATACCAGAAGTGCCGGTTTAAACTGTAATTTTGAATTATTTCGAAGATAGCAATTGTTTATGGGAAGAAAGTTTCAAATGCATTATTCAAAAGACACACCGTAACTTGATGACACGTTTTAATTGCCTATTTTAGGTCTTCCGATTATGGATATTTGAAAAAAATGACCTTCACTGTTTGAGGTGCATCAGGTAACGAATTTTAGCTATTTTCTTGACATCTTCGTAATTGCTCAGCCACGTTGGTGGGTGCGGCAGATGGGGCAAGAGTTCCCAGCCCGCTTCAGAAATGGGATCTCCGACGTCTTTCGCTGTGATGAGGGCTTGTTTTACAGCCAACTTATTTTCTCACGTCCTGTAGTCCGATCTAAAGGCTTTTTGAATAATACGGAGCTTAAATTGGCAGTCGTTGACGGTATTCACTAGTGTTTCACCAGGTTTCTCATAAGGGTTCTGATCCCACCAAATGCGCAGCATCGAGGAACTTATAAACGAGAAAAAATCCAAGGAAATTTATCATATTTAATAGGGAAACGTTTCCGAGTCCCGCTCCATCATCAGTTCAAAAATTACAAATCATTATGTCTGCAATACAAGATGCAAAAAAATGGTGAAAGGAGTCATTAAAAGATATCACGGAAACAAAAATAGGGCAAAGAATAAAATTGAAAATATTGCCATCTAGTTACTATTTGCCCTGGGTATGAACTGTCGGTATTGTTGAGGGGTGGTTTTCGTTTAAAAATATGTAGCGACTCTAAAATTCTAAAGTCATAAGAAGTTGCGGCCATTCTCCCTTATGCTTTGCCATTCTCATATGAAATTCCGTGAGGTCAGGCCGATGTACGATGATGTACACTGCACACTACTATAAGAATAAACCAGAAAGGCTCGCATATCAATCGGAAGCGTATCCTTGTACAGGAAAAAAAGCCACCATAAAATCATTAATAAGAGCGGCGCGTAACTAAAAGCTACGCGTCGTCGTCGCACAGCATTGTTTTCCTCCGGAGCGATTCGGTTTTGCGATCGATGTGGATGGTTGTCCTGGTCAACTTATAACTTTTTACGTTTTGGGTTTCCAAAGTTGGTCGGTTTTACTGTCTCCAGCTAACATCTCACGAAAGAAAGACTTTCATGCCGAGAAAGCATTACTTCAGGGATCATTTGGCAAATGGCTTCTATTTAGTTTGAAACGAGACATCACCACGCACACACATCACTCCAACTCCAACTCCTCAGCACAACGAGGGCGTTTTGTCTTGTAGTCTCCCATGGCAGATATATGTGATGACAGCAAAGAGTGTGAGCCAATCGTTAGTTTCTAGCACTGTCTAGCGAAGAATTTAAGAATTATTTAAGATAAATTTAAGAATTTAATACTTGCACGGCTAGTATACCCACTAACCTTTCACTGGGCTAGGATGAAGGTCACCAACAATTTTTTTCTCTAAAATGTCCTTGCTTCGTAAAGCTTCACTCTTGCAATAAACATCGGAGGTCACTGCGTCAGATGTGAAGATCAATGAATGAAACCAAAATTGCTTATTTCATGTTTGACAACCCAAAAAATTGATGTTAAAATAGCTGATGAAATAGCTTTGAAAAATAGACGAAATTCCTTGGGATATTCGCATAAAAGAATCAAAGTCAAACTTCCTAGAATTTGAAAAGCATACTTGCCTGATCCAATTTAAAATGCAATCATAGCAGACACTTTTTTCCAAGCGAAGACAGATGAAACTGGGTAAAAAGTATGTAGCACATCAGCTTCGTGCTGAACTTTTATTACGAAACTTTGAGGGCGCAGTCATTTCGTTTAGATTATAAGCTCTTGATAAGCCTAAAGTTAGCGGTAAAAACACAAGCCTTGCTCAGTGCCGCGTTGCACACACGTAAAACTGTAAAAAACGGAAAGCTCACGATTAACAAATGGTTTCAGAATGCCAGAAAAGTCGATATTTATAAATCTGAAACTTGAGTCACGGGATTAGAACGTTTGAATTTCATTTGGACGTGATGATTCATAATTTTCAATTTCGTATTACGTTCTACGTTTTCTCGACATTAAAACTGAGTTATGAAAATTATTTCATATTATACAAAATGGTTTTATCTCACTACGTAAAAAGTGATTACCGACAATGAGTTGAGAATTCACACAGGAGGGAACAATTTCAGTCAATCTACACTTATGGATGTTTTTTTTTTAGTCTGATCACCAGCTCAGGCATCTATCTCAAGATGGTTTACCTCCGTCACATCATAGCGCGATGCCTTCTCCTGCAATTCTTTTAAAAGGAGGAGGCTTATAGTCCAAGACCTGCCTCCGTCTAGAAAAAATGCCCATAGCCAATCAATCATTCTACATTTTTGCTGTCTATACCTAGTTAGTTTTATATTCTTTGTTAAGATCTCTTTAATACAGCTCTCATAATACTACGCCCATGCCTCTGATGACTTCCAGAACGCTTCCGCATTCCAATTGTTATGTTATCTCTCTCATCAAAGCATCAGACACCGCCACCCGCATCTTAGACCACGCAGGCATCACCGAAAAGCTACCGTAATTAAACACGTCCATCAGAGACATCTAAGACAAATTTAATCACAAGTCACACATAAGTTGTCTCCGATTTGTGGGTTCTCTGGAATTTGTTGGACAAATGGTTTTGCTGCTTGAACCCGTCATTTATCAGTCATCAGGACAGGTTTGAGAAAATTCCTTAACCTTCTTCATTCAAAAAACCGTACACCGACAGTATTAGTTTTTCTAACCCTACCCAATCCAATAACTATGTATATAGCTCATCACAACCGCTGTTCGTTGTGTTTTGTTCAACTGGTACGAAATATATTCTGGGTATATTCACATATGGCTTGAAGCACGTTACCAATGTATTTGCAAAGGTTGTCATCTGAAAAGTCCATTATCTTTTTATCTACATATCTATTTTTTATTTTATTTTATCAGTATCTACAGTGTGAACTGCTTTTTTAATATACGGATGTTAAGTTTGAAATATGGCCGATAAAGTTACGGATTCACTTTCTATAGCTGTAAGATTTTTCACTACGCATATCAGTCACTAGAGCGAGCGAAGAAATCATCAAATACAACTGAAGATGAATGCTTAGTGATCAAGAGACAGTAAGAGAATAACTAGCGCTATGTTCGTAAAGATTATTGTTAAGCCTGGAAACTGAGCCAAGAGTACAAATTGAGTCAAATGCTTTCAACAAAGTCCATCGTGCATCCTGAAAATGATTCAAATTTAACAGAGCTTCTGTCGATACAGTTATGATAAAATGAAGATTATCAGAGAACATTTAAAGCGTACATGATAAACTAGTTACTTAGGTACGGTATTCTCGAAATGCTGCGGCTTGTGAGTTTCTTAAATATGTACAAATTAATGGACAGGCCCATCAGAGCCAGATTAAATACGCTTTTGAGGTATTACGGCTCCAGTGGAGTTCTCGGTGATTGGTCATTTAACTCTGAATGGCTAATTGCTTAACTTTGTTTAATTGGCCACGAAATTCTGAGAGGTGCAATGAATTACTTAGAACGATCAATTTCAAAATACAGAATGACAATTTAAAGAAAAGTTATGCGTAAATTTATCCTTTAAATAAAACGTTAAATTATTCCTTGGTAATAAAATAACGAAATTATGTAAAGTGCGTTTACTTTAGTTAAGAATCATCTCAGTAACAGTGCAGGAACGCTGTTGCTGCTATCAATGGTCCAAAGGCAGCGAGATGAAAGACTTATTTTTTCGATTTCGCCAGATGAATTTGCTGTAGGTGCTGAGGGAGAAACTACTAACAAAAGTGTGAAGCAGCAAACGCAGTCGTTATTGCATGCACCATCACATGTGAATACAAAGTTACAATTGAATGTATCGAAGGAGAAGATGAACTGAAAAATTGCATGATAGCTTACCCTCAGATTATGGATGTGGAGATTATTTTTGCGACTTTTAAGACATTGGTGACGAGGTTCATGGCGTAACTTAGAAAGTAAATATTCGTCTTTCCCGCTTGAAACACAAATGGAAAATTCAAACAAACTCAAAGAACATTTAAAACACAGAAGGGAAGGATTTAACCGGTATGTGCGCCATGATTTCACTTACACGATGAAAATTATTTTTTATAATAACAATATTAATACTTTTACTAAAAGAAAGATAGCTTCCCACGATGAATTTCTACAAAATAGGGAAAAGAAAAGAAATCCGAAGATAGCCGCAGTCTCTCTGAGCGTTGCAGAAATTTCTGCGTGTCCATCCCTTATTGATGCAAATGGAGGCAATTTAAGAGAGACCTCAGTAAATGTTATCCGGCGCTGAGCTCCGCTCCAAGCTTCATCGAATCAGTTTGTTTCTATTCGAGCCTGACTCGAGGCTCACTTTTTTAAAAAGCCGAGTGCTTCGACCTGACCAAGTCTCTGAGAACTTCACGTCGTTGAGGAATGCAAATTTGGACGCGCGCTGTAGTACACTTCTCGAACTCCGTCGTGTCGTGGCGAGCTACGGGAGCTTCATGCTCAGATGGTATTGAGTTCTGCTCACACTCGATGAATTTTACGAGAATGTACTCGTAACTTGTTTACATCTTAAATTTATTCTTTTCCGAGCACGAAAATTTTTCTCTCAAACTACAGTGAGTAACCCGTATGGATTGAGTGACTGAAATTGAATGAAAATGCACGCATTCATTACTGTATTAAAACTACTGGAAAAAATTCTACTGCATTCGGGACAAAGCAGAACGTCATCTTTTCCTTATTTTCGACATTATTTCAACAATCGCACAAAATAAGTTAGATTGCCTCTCAGTAGTTAGTGCGCGCAGCGTGACTCACCCCAACCGGATGGAGGAGATGTTCGTTGACAGAACGACTTTTTTCGCCGAAATCCGCCAGTTTGAAGTTTTTACCGCATAAAAATAAATCCTAAATAGCTGTTTGCGCTCATAAAATTACAAGGTTGTCAGTTACTGAGTTCCGTTTCTGATCAAATTGTTCTTGAAAAAAAATATAAAGCTTGTGGTTATTGTCTGGAAAAATGCCCATCTACAGCCAAAGTATACGGTGTTTTGGAAAAGGAAAATGAAGTGGCGGTAACTTAGAAACGGATTTATAATTTGAACTAGAGAGGTTAGAAAAAAGGAATCTTCTATTACAAGCAGGGAAATAATTGTAATGCTACTTGCCTGCTTCAAAATAGTCTTAAATGAGCATCGGAATTAAATCATGGGTAAAGTTAACTTTGAAAAAATCATTTGGCATCCGAAGAAGGAAAATGATGCAGATTTAACTGAAGTGGAAGGAAAGACACGGAAATTTTACCCAATGAAAAAAGCAGTTAACATCGAACATTCTAAAATCTCGAATGGAATTTTTCACAATCAAAGATATTTTTTTTGCTATCATATTCACTGATATGCAAATAAAACTCGCAAACGTTCACACTTTAGAACAGGGCTTTCGATCGCATCTTTTCCGGACGCACTCGAAGTCCTGCGTGGGTTCGATACGAGAGACACGGAGAGTGATGATACGACAGCATTGTGGTGGTCGCGTGATAATAAATGACGTAATTTGCGAGTGACTGATCGAAATGCAATAAACTGGTGGGCAGGTAATTGAATTCCACTGGACAATCGTCAATAAACTCGAAATTAGCTCGCATAGTATGAGCTGGAAACGAGTTGGGGTGGTGCCATAGTCTCCTATCTAGTGAAGCAATGTTCAATTGACTGAGCTGAAAATGAACATATCATGAATATTATTTCAGCGGGATATTAGCTGCTGGGATACGGAGAGTGATTCAGATTTGAGGCAAATATTTTTTTAGGGTAAATAAAGCTCGTGAAGGGTAATTTTGCATTACTATTTTAATTTTAGCGTGTGTTCTTTTCATTCCTCAATTAAAAAAGTAATCCTATTTATCCTGGGAACTTGACAATGAAAATATACTCAACGCATTGTAGACACAGGGAATAAAGAATTTTTTCGCTCCTAAAATGCTTTTAGCAAGCCAATCAACAGATCTTAAAATAATCCCAAAGCAAGAATATAAAGCGTCTTCCCTAGATCTAATAGGGTGTGGAGAAAACCAGAGAACTGACCTTCCTTCTGATGAGAAACACCCGAGAGAAATTGCAACAAAACCCTCGGCCATCTACAAACTCCTCGCTGCAGCAGCCAACGCCAGCAGATCTTTGATGCAAATATTGCTGGTGGAGGAGGATGGTTACCCTCCTCGAGATGTGCTGGACTATCACGAACTTACAAAATTTCATAGGAGTTCAAGGATCGATGAAACCGTCGTATTCTCGCTTGCGTTGATGAAAGCACTCTGCTACACCTGCAATCGACTCATGAAATTTACTTCTGTGTTCTGTAGGCGAACCAACAGAGCTACAGAGTGTATTGTTCTCAGGTTCCCTGGAAGGCAAGGTTATAACTTCACTCACCGAAATCCTGAATCCATTAACTTGAAACAAATTCAATTCTGAGAAAGACAAAAACATATTCTCGGAAGACTTTTCAGAGTCCAGCTGCGCCGAAAAGGTCTGTAAAAATCATTACATATCTGATTTGAAAGATGAAATCATAGTTGGCTAAAATCGTTACAAAGTTACAAATATATCTAGAAAAATAAAATTGGGTAGATCTAATGAACAGATAGACGATTACGGGAGATACGAGCTGTCTGCATTATTCAGCTTCAGTTTTCTCGTAAAAATATGCAAAGATTCTTGAATTATGAGATTATCCATCATTCATTAAAAGCGTTCAATTTCATTTTTTAAGTCCAGTACTTGATGCTTCTTATTCAAAGTTGTTTAATAATTATTTGCAAAATGCAATGATTTTCTACTTAACTGACGATGAAGCTGCCCCATAAAAAGTTTTCTTAGTAAATGTCAATATTTTTTCCTCAATTTTTTTCGTTTTTAAATTTTTAACACATCTAAGACTCACTGCAATTCGCATGCAATCTTAGTATGGAAATTACGATTCTGCAATGATTTGATATACAAGCAAAATCACAACTAGTTCTTCCTTCCACTTTGCTCCAACAGGCATGTATGAAACTTAACTCACGTAAATTTCCAATCTTTAAGAAGCAGAGGTGCTTTCTCAGTTTGACGAACACTTTCAAAATTAGATAAAAAAATCTCTAACCCCATCGAGGACCAGCCATCATATCGAATCGAGGCTGGATTCGCAAAAAAAAACAATCTTTCGCACGCAAGGACTAATTTTTGTATGAAGTCATGTTCTCCACAATTAAATTTCTCAATGTGGTCTTTATGTTAAAATAAAGAGATAGTCACACATCCCTGGAGGCTTTGAATATGAAACTTCTGAAGGAATAGTGCTGAATTTCAGATGAATGCCCATGCGCCACACACGTTGCAATCGTACAGACTCAAAATAGCAATTTGAAACATAGATGACTAATTTAGTAGAGTGAGGTGACAAAGTAATTGTGTACCGTTAAAATTGGTGCTGTAACCATATGTTCGAAAATATTTTCTCTCATTTTCACGTAAATAAAGCGTGTGTAGCCCTAAGTCTGTGTCACATGTAGTTTGAGGCAAAAGTAGGATTACTCTTGCTTGTTTTCTATTTATGTTTCTGGGTCATCGACCAGATACTGAGATAGAAAAAGTGCAATAAAGTCAAATACTCCTGCTGCCGCTAACCTGCTTTCATTAAAATTGTACAATGAAAAACATTGCTCACAGAGTATACTTGCAGAGGTGGATTAGTTCACCCGTAGAGGTAGATTAGTTCACCCGTAGAGATGGATTAGTTCATCCGTAGAGGTAGATTAGTTCATCCTTAGAGGTAAATTAGTTCAACCGTAGAGGTAGATTAGTTTAACCGTAGAGGTAGATTAATTCACCCGTAGAGGTGGATTAGTTCACCCGTAGAGATGGATTAGTTCATCCGTAGAGGTAGATCAGTTCATCCGTAGAGGTAAATTAGTTCACCCGTAGAGGTGGATTAGTTCACCCGTAGAGATGGGTTAGTTCATCCGTAGAGGTAGATTAGTTCATCCTTAGAGGTAAATTAGTTCAACCGTAGAGGTAGATTAGTTCAACCGTAGAGGTAGATTAATTCACCCGTAGAGGTAGATTAGTTCACCCGTAGAGGTGGATTAGTTCATCCGTAGAGATGGATTAGTTCAACCGTAGAGGTAGATTAGTTCACCCGTAGAGATGGATTAGTTCAACCGTAGAGGTGGATTAGTTCACCTGTAGAGATGGATTAGTTCATCCCAACAGGTGTGTTAGTTCACTCATACAAGTAGAATTTACGTAAACGACGTGACAGAAGGGGAAATACGGGACAGGAATTCCATTGATCACTAAATCATCGAAATCTACGAGCGTTGAACCATGCTCCAGAGAAGGAATTTGTGCGTACCGGGAAACTGACGTCATGGCACCTTACGAGTGTATTTTGTATTTGTTTAGAATTTGTATTTGTTTAGAATTGTATTTGTTTCAGGCGTAACAGAATGCCGTCAACACAGGGGCTGGACAAAATGATGGAAACACTTTAGAAAATGAACTAAGTATATTTTAGATTGGTGTAGGTCCACCTTTTAAGGTAATAACATCTTCAATTCTCTGAGGTAATGATTCATACAAAGAGTGAATTGTTTCCAAAGGAATTGTAGCTCATTCTTGAGTTAAAACATCCTCCAGTTCTTTTAGAGACGATGGCGGCGGAAATCGACTTTTTGCCTGAATCTCTAAAACCGACCATTATTGCTAAATAATGCTGAGGTCTGGGGATAGTGGTGGCCAGATGAGACGCTCAACTTCATTAGAATGTTCCTCGTGCCATTCTTTAACAATTCTAGCTGCATGGATTGGGTCATTATCATCTGGGAAGACGGCGTTCCTCTTGGAAAAATGTGCAACCATAGGTTGAATTTGATCGCCCAAAATTCCTAGTTAGTCTCGGCTGTTAATTTTTCCATGAAGGTAAATCATTGGTCATGAATTAGCACCCCAGATCATCACAGAACCCCCGCGATGTTTTACGGTTGGGCGATCGCTGTCTGGATTAAAGGCTTCTTTCGTCTGTCTGCAAACGCACACTCGGCCGGAGGTCGGAAATAAGGTAAACGATGATTCGCCGAAGAAAATCCCATTTTTCCACTGCTCGACGGACCAATTCTGGTGGTTTCTACAACGTTCTAACATTTCGAAACATTTGTCTTTGAGAGCATATGTTTTTTAATTGCTGCTCTTTCGCGGAATCCCAATTTTTGCAGCTACAGATGATCATTTTTTGTAGAAACTAGGATCTGTAGGTCTTCATTGACGTCTGCAGTGATTTTAAGAGCTGTTGTCGTGCGACCCTCACTAATAATTCGTTTAAAGGTCCGACGGTCTCTCTCAGACAACTTCGACTTTGGATCGGACCTGTACTTTGCTGAAGACATTTTTCCTTTGTTTTCAAAGGCACTCTCTTTTTTTGAGACAGTCCCTCTTGAAACGTCGAGCATACGGGCAGTTTCTGCTACACTTGCACATGTCACACGAGCACCTACAATTTCGCTTCTTTGAAAGTCAGAAAGGTCTGTCATTTTCATAAGAGGAAAATCAAATTTTTCTCATAGATATCTGTAAAAAAGTTAATTTGAAAAATATCAAATAGATACAATAAAAAAAACATTAAAATATGTCAAGTTTTGATTGTTCATAACATGTTCTCAACTGAAATGGCATTACTGAAATATGAAGAAGCGATTGATTTCACTAGGAAGGCTTACTAACGGATCTTAGGTTCTAGCATCTCAAGAAAAAAAATAAAAAAAAAGAAATGTGTTATTTCAGACTCAAAGTTGACTCAAAGTTAAAATAAGCCGAAAGGTAAACGAAAAGAGCTCGGAAAGGATCGACGTCCATGAGATTATTCAAAGTAGAATACCTGTAATTCAATGAGAGATAAGTAATAAGGCAAGGAACTGGTAAAATAATAATTTCTTCTTTGCTCTACAAAAAAGACCAGCAGAGCAGTAAGAAAATTATTATAAAATATTCACACGCATGATTCATGCTAAAGTTTGAAAATATGAAAATATTCAAGGTTGTGGATCTCTACAAACTCTTCGTATGAAATGCATGCATAAAACATTGAATACTGAGGACGACAAAGAAATTGAACAATTATTAACTGCCGAACTGGCCATCATGATTACACAACCCAAAATAGAAGTAACTTCATACTTCCTCATAATTTAAAGGCTCGGTCACCACACAGTATTTTCTCCATTGAAACTAAGACTTGGAATTCGATCACTGCTGAGATCAGTGAAAAAAGTTCCACAAAGCGATTCCTGAGTCCTAATTCCTATCGGAATATTAATCACGTAAGGTAATCAATACATTCTTTTTCTGCTATATGATTCATCTTGATTGGGTAATTAACCATGAATAATGACATTGATCTTAAGTGTGATGCAAAGTCTTTTCTAGACTAAACGTTTCTCATCTCGCCCAGATGAAAAACTGTAGTAAAATTTAGCATCGAATCATAAGCCAGCCGATTTATCGATCAGTCTCGTGTACGACGAGGTTACGTAAAGTTGGTTAGATAAAACTGTATGCTATAAAATAGCAATGATGATAGAAGTCACTGAACTTACTAAGGTCAAAAAGTAGCTGCTCTACATCAGCCTGTAGCCTGCATAACTTTAGCCACAGCCTGCTCCACATCAGCCTGTAGCCTGAATAACTTCTGCCCATAGCCTGCTCTACATCAGCCTTTAGCCTGCATAACTCCAGCCCATAGCCTGATCCACATCAGCCTGTAGCCTGTCTCCATCTACTGCACCTGAAAACGCGAAAGTAATTAGGGCGCGATACGAGCGCCTCATAACTCGAGGGAGATAACGAGGGCGCGATACGAGCGCCTCATAACTCGAGGGAGATAACGAGGGCGCGATACGAGCACCTCATAACTCGAGGGAGATAACGAGGGTGCGATACGAGCGCCTCATAACTCGAGTGAGATAACGAGGGCGCGATACGAGCGCTTCATAACTCGAGTGAGATAACGAGGGCGCGATAAGAGCGCCTCATAACTCGAGGGAGATAACGAGGGCGCGATACGAGCGCCTCATAACTAGAGTGAGATAACGAGGGCGCGATACGAGCGCCTCATAACTCGAGTGAGATAACGAGGGCGCGATACGAGCGCCTCATAACTCGAGGGAGATAACGAGGGCGCGATACGAGCACCTCATAACTCGAGGGAGATAACGAGGGCGCGATACGAGCGCCTCATAACTCGAGGGAGATAACGAGGGCGCGATACGAGCGCCTCATAACTCGAGGGAGATAACGAGGGCGCGATACGAGCGCCTCATAACTCGAGGGAGATAACGAGGGCGCGATACGAGCGCCTCATAACTCGAGTGAGATAACGAGGGCGCGATACGAGCGCCTCATAACTCGAGGGAGATAACGAGGGCGCGATACGAGCGCCTCATAACTCGAGGGAGATAACGAGGGCGCGATACGAGCGCCTCATAACTCGAGGGAGATAACGAGGGCGCGATACGAGCACCTCATAACTCGAGTGAGATAACGAGGGCGCGATACGAGCGCCTCATAACTCGAGGGAGATAACGAGGGCGCGATACGAGCACCTCATAACTCGAGCGAGATAACGAGGGCGCGATACGAGCGCCTCATAACTCGAGTGAGATAACGAGGGCGCGATACGAGCGCCTCATAACTCGAGGGAGATAACGAGGGCGCGATACGAGCGCCTCATAACTCGAGGGAGATAACGAGGGCGCGATACGAGCACCTCATAACTCGAGGGAGATAACGAGGGCGCGATACGAGCGCCTCATAACTAGAGTGAGATAACGAGGGCGCGATACGAGCGCCTCATAACTCGAGTGAGATAACGAGGGCGCGATACGAGCGCCTCATAACTCGAGTGAGATAACGAGGGCGCGATACGAGCGCCTCATAACTAGAGTGAGATAACGAGGGCGCGATACGAGCGCCTCATAACTCGAGTGAGATAACGAGGGCGCGATACGAGCGCCTCATAACTCGAGGGAGATAACGAGGGCGCGATACGAGCGCCTCATAACTCGAGTGAGATAACGAGGGCGCGATACGAGCGCCTCATAACTAGAGTGAGATAACGAGGGCGCGATACGAGCGCCTCATAACTCGAGTGAGATAACGAGGGCGCGATACGAGCGCCTCATAACTAGAGTGAGATAACGAGGGCGCGATACGAGCGCCTCATAACTAGAGTGAGATAACGAGGGCGCGATACGAGCGCCTCATAACTAGAGTGAGATAACGAGGGCGCGATACGAGCGCCTCATAACTCGAGTGAGATAACGAGGGCGCGATACGAGCGCCTCATAACTAGAGTGAGATAACGAGGGCGCGATACGAGCGCCTCATAACTAGAGTGAAATAACGAGGGCGCGATACGAGCGCCTCATAACTAGAGTGAGATAACGAGGGCGCGATACGAGCGCCTCATAACTCGAGTGAGATAACGAGGGCGCGATACGAGCGCCTCATAACTAGAGTGAGATAACGAGGGCGCGATACGAGCGCCTCATAACTCGAGTGAGATAACGAGGGCGCGATACGAGCGCCTCATAACTCGAGTGAGATAACGAGGGCGCGATACGAGCGCCTCATAACTAGAGTGAGATAACGAGGGCGCGATACGAGCGCCTCATAACTAGAGTGAGATAACGAGGGCGCGATACGAGCGCCTCATAACTAGAGTGAGATAACGAGGGCGCGATACGAGCGCCTCATAACTCGAGGGAGATAACGAGGGCGCGATACGAGCGCCTCATAACTCGAGGGAGATAACGAGGGCGCGATACGAGCGCCTCATAACTTGAGCGAGATAACGAGGGCGCGATACGAGCGCCTCATAACTAGAGTGAGATAACGAGGGCGCGATACGAGCGCCTCATAACTCGAGGGAGATAACGAGGGCGCGATACGAGCACCTCATAACTCGAGGGAGATAACGAGGGCGCGATACGAGCGCCTCATAACTCGAGGGAGATAACGAGGGCGCGATACGAGCGCCTCATAACTCGAGGGAGATAACGAGGGCGCGATACGAGCGCCTCATAACTAGAGTGAGATAACGAGGGCGCGATACGAGCGCCTCATAACTAGAGTGAGATAACGAGGGCGCGATAGGAGCGCCTCATAACTCGAGGGAGATAACGAGGGCGCGATACGAGCGCCTCATAACTAGAGTGAGAAAACGAGGGCGCGATACGAGCGCCTCATAACTCGAGGGAGATAACGAGGGCGCGATACGAGCGCCTCATAACTAGAGTGAGATAACGAGGGCGCGATACGAGCGCCTCATAACTAGAGTGAGATAACGAGGGCGCGATACGAGCGCCTCATAACTCGAGGGAGATAACGAGGGCACGATACAAGCGCCTCATAACTCGAGGGAGATAACGAGGGCGCGATACGAGCGCCTCATAACTCGAGGGAGATAACGAGGGCGCGATACGAGCGCCTCATAACTAGAGTGAGATAACGAGGGCGCGATACGAGCGCCTCATAACTCGAGGGAGATAACGAGGGCACGATACGAGCGCCTCATAACTAGAGTGAGATAACGAGGGCGCGATAGGAGCGCCTCATAACTCGAGGGAGATAACGAGGGCGCGATACAAGCGCCTCATAACTCGAGGGAGATAACGAGGGCGCGATACGAGCGCCTCATAACTTGAGCGAGATAAAGAGGGCGCGGTACGAGCGCTCAAGTACGGCACAGCGCAGGAGCATGCAGCTGCACAGCAAATACTGCATAATTCAGGACGGCGCTATCGACACGACCGCTCAATGCCGCCATGACGGCAGTTGTCGATCTTGGCATCGAGTGACGGAGCGGTGCGGGCAGCTTTGTGTGATGTGAGGGCAACGAGGGTGGTGAGGGGAGAAGTGAGGGGTCAGGTGACAGGTTTGGGAGCAAGTGTTGAGACTTCCGAGGTAACAGGTCAGGGAACGGTTTAGTGAGCAGGTCAGGGAACAGGTCAGGAAGCACGTCAGGGAACAGGTCAGGAAGCAGGTCAGGCAACAGATCAGGAAGCAGGTCAGGGAACAGGTCAGGAAGCATGTGAGGGAACAGGTCAGGAAGCAGGTCAGGCAACAGATCAGGAAGCAGGTCAGGGAACAGGTTAGGAAGCATGTCAGGAAACAGGTCAGGAAGCAGGTCAGGCAACAGATCAGGAAGCAGGTCAGGGAACAGGTCAGGAAGCAGGTCAGAGAACATGTCAGGAAGCAGGTCAGGGAACAGGTCAGAAAGCAGGCCAGGGAACAAGTCAGGAAGCAGGTCAGGCAACAGATCAGGAAGCAGGTCAGGGAACAGGTCAGGAAACAGGTCAGGCAACAGATCAGGAAGCAGGTCAGGGAACAGGTCAGGAAGCAGGTCAGGGAACAGGTCAGGAAGCAGGTCAGGCAACAGGTCAGGAAGCAGGTCAGGCAACAGATCAGGAAGTAGGTCAGGGAACAGGTCATGAAGCAGGTCAGGGAACAGGTCAGGAAGCAGGTCAGGCAACAGATCAGGAAGCAGGTCAGGGAAAATATCAGGATGCAGGTCAGGCAACAGATCAGGAAGCAGGTCAGGGAACAGGTCAGGAAGCAGGTCAGGCAACAGATCAGGAAGCAGGTCAGAGAACAGGTCGGGGAGCAGGTCAATGAACAGGTCAGGAAGCAAGTCAGGGAACAGGTCAGGAAGCAGGTCAGGGAACAGGTCAGGAAGTAGGTTAGGGAACATATCAGGAAGCAAGTCAGGGAACAGGTCAGGAAGCAGGTCAGGGAACAGGTCAGGAAGCAGGTCAGGGAACAGGTCAGGAAGCTGGTCAAGGAACAGGTCAGGAAGCAAGCCAGGGAACAGGTCAGGAAGCAGGTCAGGGAACAGGCCATTTAGTGAGTGCAGAAGCAGGTGAGGGCACAGGTGATAGGAAAGGTGAGGGGACAGGCGAAAAGACAGGCGAGGGGACAGGTGAGGGGACAGGCTAGGGGACAGGCTAGGGGACAGGCTAGGGGACAGGCGAGGGTACAGACGAGTTAGACAAGTTAACTCATACAAACAACACACGGTGAACACAGCTACTATGTTTTCATCCGCTCGGATTACCATAGAACTTCACGTTTTTCATTGGTAATGTTTCACAAAACGTGATCAGAACCAGAATGAACATATATTTAAATGCTTTATAGTTTTTCTACATTTAGAAACTTTGCAGTGCCCTTCGCTGCGTACATCTGAATTTTTTCTCTATGGAAGGAAAATTTGAACTTGGTTCAAAAGTTGACATTTCTATGACCAAGTATAATAGTTTTTCACAATTTTTTGCGAGAGCAAATGTCATATAGAAAAACGAAAACGAACGAAGTGAACATTTGTGATGAACTTGGCTGGAAAATATTTTAGCTCAATAATTAGGCGACGAATTTTAATAGTATTACTGTGGGCTTATGTTAAATTTTTGCTGGAGTCATTCATAATCGAAATTTTTGTGCTACTCTAAAAAGCACAGAAAGAATTTCCAAAATAGATTTATGCGTCCAAAAGTTGCTTGGTGATTGCTTCCAGAAGCTGCAGTTGAAACAAATGACAAATTCAGCAACCGATCGCATCTTCGAAGTCATCAAACGTGAATGCCATTGATTTAACAAATAACCACCCAAGAATATGATTCAATAACAGAATAAGTTGTCATTAAAATACATTGCTTACAATGACGTCACTCACCCTATTATCATCCTCTGGACGTAATTTCACTTCAGGCTTTTGACAGCCACTACTTGGGTCTGTAGAAGCAAAAAATTATGAATTGCCTGAAAATCACCTTTTTCTGATATTAACTCATCATTACGAAAGAAAATCAGTAAAAATTGGCCGAGAGCTGACCACAAAGGAATGATTTTCCTCACAAACGCGTCATTTTTCTTAACATGTTAGCCAAAATTTAGACCGGCCTGCGAGCATGGCGAGTCAGCTGCCACTCTCATCCGGGCTCGGTTTCTAGATCAGCTTGACTAGACGTTTACTAAATTGTTTGTACTCTCAATCGACTGCTCATTGAGCTGTTAAACACTTCGCTAAGTGGACTTGTTAGCGCACTAATTAGTCGACTGTTCAGTTCATTTAGAAAGAGTAATTTATAGTAGACTGTTCAGAGGGGACAGTAGAGCTATAAGCCCAGCTAACGATTTGTCAGCGGCTCCTTTACTGACCATCTAGATTCTAGAGCAATCCGGCTCACGCAAATCGGTCAAACCTGGCTGTCTTTACTGGCAGACGACTAATACGAGCGACTGGATGTGGTATCCAGCCATTCTTTTATCAATACCTTAGGCAAATTGAAGAAGTAAATGTCAATACTAGTTTACCATTTGTAATTGAGAGGCAAATGATTAGTTGAGTTTGCATAGGAGTGCAGTGGAAACTTAGGACTTAAATAAGTTTTTGCAGAAGCAGCGAGTCTGCATTGTACGGTACTTAGCACCTGAGCTGCGCTCCAAAGCGCGTAGGCACACGAGGAAGCGCAGGGCAAACCACATCGGTGTATTATTTATATTGATGTGTCATACATGATGCATCTTGCTCCAACGCCCCTTCGCCACAATTCGATAACAAATTAAGCACAGGTTGATATAATCAGGGATTGAAACTTACACACGACGGAGTAGCATAGAACCCAATTGAAAATTATCGCCCTTTTCAGGTAGTAAATTAGTCGTAAAAGGTCGAAAACGGCCCAAAAGGGCCAAAAATCACGACTTCAAACCGACTCCTACCTATACTTGGCCTATTAGGGCTTGAAAAGGGCTCTTCATTCAACTGGCCTTTTATAGGTCTAGTCAATGGCTGTTTGCGGGCTCATTCGGGTCGTTTAAAGTCGTTTTCAAGCCTTTTCGACGACCTCTATTTGGACGCGTAATAGATTGTAAAAAGACTCGTAATCGTAAATGTTGTACAAGTCGTATTACTTCAGTAAATGTAAAGAACTAAATGAATTTCAACTAACCTAACTTAGTTAGGTTAGATTAGGTAAGGTTCGTTAAACATCTTCAACAATACTATAAATAATTAATCCAGTCAACATGAAAACTAGGATAGAAAAGCTAACTGCAGAGCATAACATCAAATTGGCACTTTATTAATGCATTATATAAAATAAATATGAATGATAGCTTATAACTGTTGGAACACTTGGGTTGTCGAACGCTGAGCATTCAACTTGTAGTGCTTTACCCTAGTTACCCCTCAAACCTTGATTCTAGTCCTTCTATGTTCAGTAATCTTAATATATTCCAATGTAAATTTATTTCGGATAAAGTTCCCACTTCCCCGCCGCTTATAATCGATACCTACAGCCGGAGAAGTATAAACGGAAGTCCGCTGCTTCACTCGCCTCAAATCGGAACTCATTAGGCGAAGCAGCCACAAGACCCGGCCTTACAAATTCTTTATATCGTATAAAAAATCTGATTATGAAGCTCTTTGAGGTCGTTGCAAGGCCCACTATAAGTCGTACGGAAGCCTAATAAGGCCGGTATTAGCCTTGATCGAGCAGTAAGGAAGCCCAAAAGGGCCGGTATTAGCCTTGATCAAGCAGTAAGGAAGCCCAAAAAGGCCAGGACGAGACTCGACCAAGCAATGGAAAAGCCAAAAATGGTCGTGAATAATCTCGTTCAAGTAGTAGAGAAGCCCAAAATGGCCGTTGCATTAGCCGTTTCGATGCCCAGAAATAGCCGTTTAAATGGGCTAAAAATACTAGACATTTGCTCCGAAAAAGGCTAATTTACTGCTCGAAAACGACTAAACTCTTGGCTTATAACTGCCTGAAAACGATCTGTAAAAGGCTCAGAATTTCAATTGGGAATGAAAGGCTGATAATATCACAATTGATTGCTCAAAATGTCTCAACATGAAAATGATTAGTCGAATAACACACCATATTAGGAAACATTAGAAGCATGACAATGATTTAGCAAAAGATTGAGAGAAAAAAGTAAAATATATTCCCATGCTGGCATTAACAATAAAATAAATTGCTTGGTCGGCAGTATCGTAAAAATGGAAAGAAGGTAGCATAGTCGAGTATAAAGTATAGTGTAGAATCGCAGAGTGGACGACAGGCAGCATTGTAGAATAGAAAAACAGGGGTGAAATAGACTATAGGGCAGGCTGAGAATATGGCGGACGTATGGAGGAGCCTATGGTATAAATAAGATATTGGCTTCGGTGAGAATGAGGCAGAAAGACATGCAACAAACTGCATCGGTAGCAGGCGGGAGTTATACAGGCAGCCCCCTAAAGTACGCGGCTTCGTTCAATACTCAACGAATTCCACTCGTAAAAAATCTTCTGTTTTTTATTACTTACTGCTCAGAAAACGCAGAGCAAAAATTCAGCTTCAACCTTGATGCACTCGAACGAGGATTTGCTCATCAATTAACTTCCTGTGTTTAATCCTTCCTCTTAATTACTGATTTCAACATGCTCATTACGAAAAACCACGCGAAGTGGGGAAAAGAAACTCTAAGGGCCGGGAGAATTTATTCGTAGCCCATACAAGGTAAGTTATAGTTATAGTTATAGAGTCGGGTCGTAGCCCTAACAAGGTGAGTTATAGTTATAGTTATAGAGTCGGTTAAATTCATGGGAGCGAATTTTATGGAAGTTCAATGACAGCTAAATCAATGGTAGACGTGCGCTAAGTCTACGTGAACTAACCTCAGCTGCCATCAAGTAGGGAGTTCCGTTGACGACGCTAAGGAGAAGACTCCCGTTCAGGCACGGAATCCCACGCAGTCATGGGTGCCGAGAAGAGGAAGGCGTGGCAATGCAGTGCGGTGCGGTGAGAGGTGACTTAGTCCCTCATGGTTCCCCCACGAAGTTAGGGCGCATTCGAACAGTCAATGCTCACGCTCACGCTCATCGAAGCCTCAGGAGAGCGGTCAGAATGGCCCAGGGGAACGCCTCGTAACAAGTAACAAGTAGAACAAGTAGCAAGTAGAAGCACGAGGCAGCTGCTCGGTGTTAGGTGTTCTGCTGGTAAGCCTTGCGAGGGATTTAGAAAACGGTTTCTTTACCAGCCTTCAGTCATAACTTAAGTAAATCGGAAAATTCGCATGACTGGAGCAGCCTACCAGTGATTATGAGCTTCCTTTTATTGAAATTATATTTGTTTTCTTTACTCCTCAAGGCGTTTTATATCAACGCACCCTTACCTTTTTTTCTTGCCACCAGTGTCAATGAGCGTTTTGAAACATAGGGTGAACTATTCCTGGGAATAACAATTATTGCTTGCTTTTTAAACCTTTTATTCAACCAATGGCCTTGTTATTATGGTGGGAAATATCGTACGTTAATCCACTGATTACCTACATGTTGAGACATTTTTACTAATCAAAGGCTGTGAAGCATTTTTCGCTTCAACTTTACTCGCAATAGTATCCCTGTATTCTTTAACTGTATCATTACCATTGAACCTGTCAACGAGGTGTATAATTAGCGAAGGCCTTACCGATTTTGGAAACAAATTTACCAAATATTTTGAAGTTCATCTATGTAGTTCCCGTTAAGCACCTACGAAAAACTCAAAAGAAACCTTTGGTAGAGAGTTGACAGTTCCAGGTAGACAATTTGAATGTTTACATCCCGAATGCGAATGTACTGATCACCAATTCAGGATGAAATTCGATGACAATACATTGTGAAAGTGAATATTTACGTCAGAAACAATTTTTAACAGCATAAAATGAAAACAAATTCCGGACCTATCCATCAGTTTGTTTTGACACAAATTTGCGGAGTCAATGAAGCTCTGTAGAAACCGCGTGTCCTACAACATGCCACGCTCTAGAAATCCCACTCAATATTTTATCTAGTGCTCATTGGGAGAGTCATCTGTATGACTGAAGGTGACGTCGTGAGGAAGCCGGCTAGCGTGGCAGTCCCGGCGGCGGTTACGAGGGAGGAAGAGGGGCAAGAAGCAACCAGGCTACATCGACCATGAACGAAGTTTCACAAAGACTTTTGAGCTAAAAAACAAGAGAAGTGGCTGGCAGTAGAGAGCTGACTCGTCGAGACTATAGAGTGGTGTTCGATTCGTGACGTAATGAAGAAAGTTCACTTCATTATTTGCGTATTGTTGTTTTGTGTAGTTTTGATACTTGTGAGCCGTCATGTGTCGCGTGCGTCAGCAATACTGGAATTTTGATGGGTTCATTAGTCGAATTGTGTTCACTTCCCGATTAGCAGGTGATATACGAGAGAACATTTACCTAGCAAGAGCCCCCAGAGCATGCATGTACTTTTCAAAAACTTTGATTAGTTGCTGTTAGGTATAGAGAGGCTTGCGTGTGTGCTGTAACATAACATTATCGTTCTAGCTCAGGATTTATTCCCTTCATTTTTATCCAACTTTTCGTTTCATTGCTTCCCTCAACCACATTAATTAAGCGTTGAATTTTCTAAGATTTCTTGATAATTTAAGTAATTCTTATCTTTTACTCCCATTAACAACTGTTTTCTCATAGCTAACTATTCCATTAATTTCATGTCAGATTTCTACGTTCCACGTTAAAACTATTTAGTTCGCAAACTCTTTATGTCATCCGTGTCTTTTCATTCTATCCTGTAGAACTGTTGTCCTTGCCTCATGAAAAGCATCGCGCGGCAGCCTGCGCTGCAGCAGCAGTCGGCCCTCACCAGAGGTTTTCTTATTATTTTCTTGCGTCCGACAACCTTGTGTTTGAGGTCACGTTAATACCTGCAGGGAATCAAATAGAGGCGCAGCTTCCATTCCAAAGAAGGACTTCTGCCGCTCTTGACCGCAAAACAAAATGATGGCTGTTCTTTTTCGAGGCCTTCGTAATCACATAGAACGTTTTCATCAGAGAAGAAAGAGCGCCCCTCCGAAAATTCAATATCGAACAAAGGGCGGAAATTGCAGCATCTCAAACCGTAAATACCTCTTCTGCACAGAGCGGCTTTCTTCTAGGAAAATTCCTAGGGGGCATTTTAGAGACTGACGGTCCAAAAACTTGTGGGTTATTTATTTCCTTTGAATTTTGTATGCTAAAGCTACTGCGATGAACTTGCTGGGAATTACAGAGCTCGCTGGTGCCGGGAGCGGCGTGAGGGGAAGATTGAAGCGAGAGGGCAAATGATGCTCTTAAACGGAGTGCCTTGTTCTAGACCAGCAAACGAGGTACGATAAAATAGAGATTAAGTTAAAGGCATGACGTCACGGTACAGTACGACTAGGGTGATCATTGCATTGTCATGAGATACAAAAACTCAAATAAACAGAAAACATTTAAAAAAATCATGGTGAAACTTAAAATAGGAATGCGTGATACTCAAACATACCAAGAGTTGATTATCAAAATCATGAGCCTCACTCAAAAAAACAAACATATCTCATTTAAAAACTATAGACAGTAGACGAGTCAGTCTCCAATAGCATGTGTGGCGAATTGTTCAATTTAACTGTTCTCTTATTTCATTCAATAGTACTTATTTCACCACAGTGAAAGTCCGAGTTTCTTTGCGAAGAAGAAAACTTAGCGTGTTTCGCTTGAGGCAGGCGACAGTCACTCTTGCACGACATGAAACAAAGTGGGTCGCTGGGCCTCAGAGTACACCACGGTACAGGAAAGAAGGTAGTTATTTCTGTGGGGGAAATTGCACCTCTTTTTGTTCGGTTAGCCAATAGAACGGCTTTATTTCAAACAAACTTTATGACGTCACCATTGCGACATGTCGTTAGGCCAATAGGGGTGCCAGATTTGAGGCTAGCAGTGTTGCCAGATGCAATATGAGCACTGTTATAGTTCGTTGCTATGACGTCAGCATTGCCACGTTGTCGACGGAAAATACTTGTCTGACCCTACCTCGTTTCTTCCACCGTGGTGCTCACTCTCTCATTCGACTTCCGCAGACGAAGTAGCGAGGCATCGGCGACTGTTCTCCACGCAGGAGTTAGCTGGGGCGTGATTGTCCAGTAACGTTGTCAGGCCAGGCGGCAGTCTGATGACGGTCAGATGATACCTTACAATACTGCACTATTCAGGCAACAGTTGAGTAAAGTTAAGGTGACAGTCAGGCCATAAGCGGGCAACCGTTCAGTTAGTCAGGCAATAGTCTGGTAAAATTAATTTAATAATGAGCGCGAGTTGAGCAATAGTCAGGTTGCAACCAGGCAACAGTTGAACAAAAGTCAGGTAACAGCTAGGCAACAGTTCAGTCAGGCACAGGTCAGGAAACAAATGAGCAGCAGTCAGGCGCAAGTCAGGGAACAAACATGCATGTCATTGGAACAATCCGATAACACAATGTTAACAGGATAGGTAACAGTCTGATAACAGTCTAGCTAGGAGCTGAGGAGCAGCTCAAAAGTAACTCTCAACAGCAGCTGTGAAAGTAACTCTGTGAGATAGTTGAGAGTAACTCAGCGGAGTAGCTGGGGAGTAACTCAGTGGAGTAGCTGGGGAGTAACTCAATGAAGCAGCTACAGTGTAACTCAGTGGAGAGGCTGGGGAGTAACTCTGAGCAGTTACTCAGAAAGTAACTCAGTAGAGCCATTGGAAGAGCAACTCTGTAGGGGTAACAACATATTGGGTGAGTTAAATACCCTAAACTCTATCTTGCAAAGCTCGTGCAGCAATGACGAGGCAATGCTGAAATACCTTCCCATTTTCGTTTTTGTAACTCTCTGTTCAAAATACTAGCGTACTTTCACGAACAAGGCTGTCAGTCTCAAATGTTAAATGAAGTAGCCATTTATGAATCCTAAAAGCTTGTTTAGTTCATGAACTACTGTTCAGAAATCATGCAAAATTTGTGCAAATCTATTGTGCCCCGAGCCAAGTCAGGTAAAGTCAAGTAGAGAGCGATTTATTCCTACACAGATCAGAACGTTGCAGATGTAAAGACAGGATTGGCTTCATATGTAATTGACCGTTTTTCAGTTAGGTTGCTCTGTCTGAAAAATATGCGTTTTATTAAACTGGGTTATCTTTGGCCTACTGATATGTATATATATATATATATATAGAGCCATATTTTTATGAATTTATTGAAAATAGCACTCAAAAATCAAATATCTGTTGTTGAAACTAAAAGTATAAATTGGTTCTCACAAAGCGGACGCCCATCTCAGTTTTCTGGATGTGATGGCATAAAACTTTTTGTCTCTTAGTAGACATTGGCATGCTCTGCATAAAACACAGCCAGGGACGTGGGGCGCACTCAGTTTTCTGAGTCTGCAACGTTCCTGAATAGAAATAACCTTCTTCGTTAACAAAGTATTCCTGTGAAACCAATGCGTGATGCCTGAGCACTACCAAGATATAAACGCTCGACCTCATTACTGGCGCACGGCATTACTACAGACAGACCTGCCAAGGAATATCAAAGAGAACACCAGAGACGTCTTTATTGCGTCCTGTGACCGGTAACAACTGAACTTCTAAGGAAAGTCCATGTACCTGTGTAGTTGGCCGAACTTCAAAAGACATTCCCCTCATTAACTTAATAGGGGCCGGCAAGCAAGTAAAATTCAGGGATTCCAGCGAACTTCATCGGTCCAGTCAAATATGCAGGTGTTGGCGCTCTACTCTGCACCAACATTACTCATAAAGACTTTATTTTTAGCAACTGTGCAGGAACACCCTCTCTGAATTTAGGTCATGTTCGTGAACTTCTTAGTCTGGTGTCGTTAAGCATATGAAGGACTGGAAAGACTTCACAGATTATTGAAAACCGTAGATTATGAATAATGAGCTTTGAATTAAATTAATAATAGTTATCAAATTAAAAAAATTGTTATACATTAGTTACGTAATACTGAATATGCTACACGTATGCTGTAATGTTAATTTATATAGTATTTTGTTTTAATGAACCATGAACATAGGGATATACTGTATGGGACAAGGTCTACATGAAAGTCGCGGAGATTTTGGTGATTTGCAGAAATGACTTAGTGGCTTCATTTGGACAACTTGATGAGCGTATTTGGCTGGATGCAGACGCCTTGCTGAATGAGCATCACGATTTACTTCAGGTGATTTGATGTTTTTCTACCAGTGGCTTGACAGACCTGGGATGAAACAAGCGTGCTCTTCTTCGAGGCTCACTTCTCGAGTAAATGACCTGAGTGCAAAACAACTTTTCTCGTACCGAGGAGAAGCAATCAAGTTTACAGGCAGGACTCGTAAAAAACGAGTTAAGAATTAGACTTAATGCACACACAGCCATACACTGTGTCCCCAGAAAAGCAGATCGAACTTGACCGACTGGAGCTCTGCAGTCATTAATTGATGACAATTTTGTTCTGTAAAGGCCAGCTTGTTTTTATGTAAATCAGTACCAACGACACCACCACTTGCATGAACAAAATATGTCTGTGAGATCAAGTTTTCCTCGCAAATACCATTCACTGTGCAATTAACACAAAAACAAAGATTGAAAACATAAACCAGTTACGGGAGATATCATCCGAGAAGTGAACCTACATAAGGAAAATGCAGTTATGACGGCAGTACAAGCAATGAGATCGAGCGCGCAATTATGTTTTGAAAGGAATGCAGGTCCTGTTGAAGGAAAAGGGGCTTACATTGAAGTGGAAGATTTCAATCATGTTATTATTAAGGGATATTCATTGGAAATGAGACATGGATTAATTAAAGTGTTATAGTTTTTTATTCTTAGACTTTTGAGTTTCATTGACACTCGTGAGTGAACGGGGAGCTTTATCAATTCAAAATTCGGTCTGCTTTTTTGGGGACACTCTGCAAAACTGCAAAATAACACGTGTGTACAAAGATGCATGCACATGAAGACCCCAAACGAAATTCTAATAGTTTTCGGCGCGTAATGCGACTTTGTTTATTTATGTAAATTAAGAATTCGGTTTTGGTTTGGAAAAGGAATGCTAATACTTTGTAGACCCTAATCTTTCTTTCTTGTTGCTAAATTACCGAAAAATAAATGTTAAACTTGTAGAGCTGTAAGTCATACACACCACGAGAGACCAGAGGAGGATAGTGACTAACTGACTAAATTAAAAATGGCAGATCTAAATTGCAGAAATAACTGGGCAGCTGAGCCTTGAACTATACTGTGTGTGTCCTGGATACGGAAGCACGTAAAGCAGGTCGGCGACGGTAGATAATTAGGGGATTGCTGCTCAAGGCCTCGACTGGAGTGCAGTAACGGCTCAGCGCTGACCCACACCAGCGGCGACCCGCAGCGAAGGCTGGGTCGCTCAAATGGCGGTCGTGAATGCTGGAGCGATGCGCGAGCTGTTTTACGTTCTCGATCTCCTCGCTGAGGGTAAAAAACTTATTTGTACGGCAGAGTTAGCTCACACTTCACGCTTTGCCGGCTCCTTTTATCTACAAGAGTACATTCACATTTAAAAAGATTGAAAACTAGTACAGTTGATGATTATTTAACATAACAAGACATCAATTGAGTTTTTCGTTTTTTATTTGGTGATTGTTAGTGACCACATACTTGAGTACCAACATATTGAGCATTTATTCGCGGTTACTGATGCCGCTTATTTCATAGTATAAAACAAAGCTCAACGCGAATAACGTTGCCGAAACTTTCTTGGAGATCTCTCTGCAAAAAAACATCGCCGAAAAAGACGTGTGCCTTTAGCTTTAATTTAGCTTTAACTCGGTAATTTCGCACCAATAACGCATTCAAACTCGTATTGTGCAGAACTTTAAAAAAAATTTTTAACCTATATTTCAGAACCAATCACGCAGAGAGTTTTTATGGAGACTTCAATTTCAACACGTGTCGAACTTTGCAGCGTACACAAACGGACGACGCGTAGGCCGTGCTGGAGTAAAACTATTCATCGGCGGAGCTAAATTTTCAGCACAGGTACACCACCACACCAGGTACACCACCACACCAGGTACACCACCACCACACCAGGTACACCACCACACTAGATACACCACCACACCAGGTACACCCCCACACCAGGTACACCACCACACCAGGTACACCACCACCACACCAGGTACACCACCACCACACCAGGTACACCACCACACCAGGTACACCACCACACCAGGTACACCACCACACCAGGTACACCACCACCACACCAGGTACACCACCACACCAGGTACACCACCACACCAGGTACACCACCACCACACCAGGTACACCACCACCACACCAGGTACACCACCACACCAGGTACACCACCACCACACCAGGTACACCACCACACCAGGTACATCACCACCACACCAGGTACACCACCACACTAGATACACCACCACACCAGGTACACGACCACACCAGGTACACGACCACACCAGGTACACGACCACATCACGTACCCCACCATACCAGACACACCACCACACCAGGTACACCACCACATTAGGTACACCACCACAACAGGTACACCACCACACCAGGTACACCACCACACCAGGTACACCACCACACCAGGTACACCACCACACCAGGTACACCATCATACCAGGTACACTACCGCACTAGACACACCACCACACCAGGTACACCACCAGACCACGTGCACCACCACACCAGGTACACCACCACACCAGGTACACCACCACACCAGGTATACCACCACACTAGGTACACCACCGCACTAGACACACCCCCACACCAGGTACACCACCACACCAGGTACACCACCACACCAGGTACACCACCACACCAGGTACACCCCCACACTAGGTACACCGCCACACCAGGTGCACCACCACACCAGGTACACCACCACAAAAGGTACACCACCACACCAAGTACACCGCCACACCAGGTACACCACCACACCAGGTACACCACCACACCAGGTACACCACCACACCAGGTACACCACCACACCGGGTACACCACCGCACCAGGTACACCACCACTCCAGGTACACCACCACACCAGGTACACCACCACACCAGGTACACCACCACACCAGGTACACCACCACACCAGGTACACCACCACACCAGGTACACCACCACACCAGGTACACCACCACACCACGTACACCACAACACCAGGTACACCACCACACCAGGTACACCACCACACCAGGTACACCACCACACCAGGTACACCACCACACCAGGTACACCACCACACCAGGTACACCACCACACCAGGTACACCACCACAAAAGGTACACCACCAGACCAGGTACACCACCATACCACGTACGCCACCACACCAGGTACACCACCACACCAGGTACACCACCACACCAGGTACACCACCACACCAGGTACACCACCACAAAAGGTACACCACCACACCAAGTACACCGCCACACCAGGTACACCACCACACCAGGTACACCACCACACCAGGTACACCACCACACCAGGTACACCACCACACCAGGTACCCCACCACACCAGGTACACCACCACACCAGGTACACCACCACACCAGGTACACCACCACACCAGGAACACCAACACACCAGGTACACCACCACAAAAGGTACACCACCAGACCAGGTACACCACCACACCACGTACACCACCATACCAGGTACACCACCACACCAGGTACACCACCACACCAGGTACACCACCACACCAGGTACACCACCACACCGGGTACACCACCACATTAGGTACACCACCACAACAGGTACACCACCACACCAGGTACACCACCACACCAGGTACACCACCACACCAGGTACACCACCACACCAGGTACACCATCATACCAGGTACACCACCGCACTAGACACACCACCACACCAGGTAAACCACCAGACCACGTACACCACCACACCAGGTACACCACCACACCAGGTACACCACCACACCAGGTAAACCACCAGACCACGTACACCACCACACCAGGTACACCACCACACCAGGTACACCACCACACCAGGTACACCACCACACCGGGTACACCACCGCACCAGGTACACCACCACTCCAGGTACACCACCACACCAGGTACACCACCACACCTGGTACACTACCACACCAGGTACACCACCACACCAGGTACACCACCACACCAGGTACACCACCACACCAGGTACACCACCACACCACGTACACCACAACACCAGGTACACCACCACACCAGGTACACCACCACACCAGGTACACCACCACAAAAGGTACACCACCAGACCAGGTACACCACCATACCACGTACACCACCACACCAGGTACACCACCACACCAGGTACACCACCACACCAGGTACACCACCACACCAGGTACACCACCACAAAAGGTACACCACCACACCAAGTACACCGCCACACCAGGTACACCACCACACCAGGTACACCACCACACCAGGTACACCACCACACCAGGTACACCACCACACCAGGTACCCCACCACACCAGGTACACCACCACACCAGGTACACCACCACACCAGGTACACCACCACACCAGGAACACCACCACACCAGGTACACCACCACAAAAGGTACACCACCAGACCAGGTACACCACCACACCACGTACACCACCATACCAGGTACACCACCACACTAAGTACACCACCACACCAGGTACACCACCACACCAGGTACACCACCACACCGGGTACACCACCACACCAGGCACACCACCACACCAGGTACACCACCACACCAGGCACACCACCACACCAGGTACACCACCACACCAGGTACACCACCACACCAGGTACACCACCACACCAAGTACACCACCACACCAGGTACACCACCACACCAGGTACACCACCACACCAGGTACACCACCACAATAGGTACACCGCCACACCAGGTACACCACCACACCAGGTACACCACCGCACCAGGTACACCACCACACCAGGTACACCACCACACCAGGTACACCATCACACCAGGTACACCACCACACCAGGTACACCACCACACCAGGTACACCACCACACCAGGTACACCATCACACCAGGTACACCACCACACCAGGTACACCACCACACCAGGTACACCACCACACCAGGTACGATGTCTCAATACCTCCCTCGCTAACTCACAGCAGATGCTAGCGTCGTAGGGAGAGGAAGCTCGCCTCAGGGAGAAACATAAATAGTATTGCCAGAGTGTGGTAGACGGTGAAGCATTTATATTGATACACACACGTGCGTGAAATAACTATCTGCAAGTGAGACGATCGATGGTATCAACCAAGTATAGGCCGCAAAACTAGCCATTAAACTTTTTGTTTGACAAAAGCTTCCTTTCGAAAATTTCTGTAACTACTGGACCAGTTTCTTCACCTAGTGAAAATTTACGGACACAATACCTTCACGGGGATTTTAAATTATACTCACTCAAATTTCGCCCTCATACACAATCACTACTCACAATGACTCGCTGACTTCACCGCAGCTGATTCATTTACAGGAGACAGGTGTAGAAAAAATTATTTAGTTATTTAAAATATAGGTGCGCATTAAAATGCTTCAAACGTTATGAATGAAAATTAGAAGATACATATTTCAGAACCAAATGGTTCCCTTTATTTGACTTCGGAAGTTAAATACACATTAGCCAGTTCTCATTAAAAGAAAAATGGGAAGGAGCAAATTTGGACTCCAGCTGGGCGTGGTAGAAGCGGCGTCTTATACGCTGTGCATTTCGAGCACGGACTGGCAGTGGATACTGGCGTCGCTTCAGCCGCGTTGATGGCGTGAGGCGTAAAAATAGACCGCCATAACTGCACCGCTCCTGCAATTGGTCAAGAGTACATGAGAACTGGGCAAAAACATGGAGATTCAACTCCTGGGAATGTCGCAGAATTTAACAATACACACAAAGTAGTATAATGTGGAAAATAATTAGACCTGCGACAAATATGAAATTGATCACCAATTCGACTGTAGCTCTGAGCAATAAATATTCATTTAAACTATGATTTCTCAAGGAAAATTATGCACAGCCAAATGATCAAAGAAGATAGAGGACGTCTAAGTGGCGCTTGCATTATATGCAAGAGAGGACAAATGTTAAGATGCAGGTGCTAAGCACGGTATCTAACGAACCTCGAGCGAGGATTGTCCAATGAGGCCATATCTTCCTCCCGTAGTGGACCTCTAGTAGTTACAAGTCCGAGCCCGCTTCTCCCATCGCCGATGCAGCCCTCCCGCGGTGTTGCACTAGTGCTCCGTCATAATGGATGATGAGCTGCTAAACCTGCGTGCCAGAATGCTGCACATGGTCGTTCGAGGTGACCACTGGTTCCATAAAATTTATGTTAATAAGTGAGTAATAAACACAGTTGGAACCAACCCTCCTTCAAGAGAGAAGAAGTGGAGAGGCAACGTGGTCAGACCTCGTGGAGAGACCTGGTGGAAAAAAAAAGAGACCTCGCTGCTCGTGCGCCCACCAGCCACCTTCACTCGGTCTGAAGCGATTTTAATCTTTTTCTTCATTTTAGTTTGAAGAAATTGGGGCACAGAAAGAAGGAAATGTTGGCACGTGCAAGTTTTACCAACGCCAAATTAAATTTACTCAACAACAGGCACAGGATGTGCCGGTCAATAATCTCCGCTTTCAAACTCGCACGCTATGCCCATTGTGAATGTTCGATCACATTCATATTACATCTTTACAACAAAGAACAAGGATTATTAAAATGTCGCACAAGGAATCGTGACTTTCACGCCAGTACTTCACCCCGGAAAAGAGAAAGGTACGACGTGGTTCAAACTGTACGAATCACAATGCTTTCGTTTATTATTGAGATCACTTCGATCTGGTCCTACAGCACGTTGCAAATGCCTGTACATTAACTTTATTTTGACGTCAGTGTCTCCATTGGTGGCTTGGTACAACGTGCCGAATGGTAATGGAAAGAATTCGCTGTGGACTATCCGAGATTACTGCACAAGTGCATCTCCAGTCACAATGTTGATCGCATTTTCGAATGATCCTCCAACTATAAGTTAGAATTATAGGTTACCTAATATTCCTACGTCGCTCTGAGCGTTGATCAAGATATTTGCCTGTCTTCATCTATATATATAAGTTTCAATGTTTTTATTCACTCCAAACAAGCTTTCGAGTCGTTGTATATCATACAAGTTACTTTCATACTCACCCAAGCCTATTTCAAGTAGTGTACTATTCTCCTATTAATTCAGTATTAGTTAACATGCTGATGTGCTTGTTTTTATATAAAGTGAGATACCCTTATTGAAATTTGTGATGATTGACTCATGGGTATTATAAAAGTTACTCTAATTTCAGTATTTTTATAAATTGTAACATCAATTTGTTAGAAATTATGAAATACGACACTTTTTTGAAATTTCATTCAAAAAAACTACAGAATTGAATTCTTCCGCTACAAATTATTTTTTTACTTACGACGTGTTGTTGCCGGCTATCATTATTTAAGCTTCTGTCACACGGTCATGTGATATGAAATATGAATTTCGCATGATGAGGATTTAACTTCTGTTCACTGGATTCGATACATAAATTCTTACTCAATACCTCATGGCACGTCGACATCCGCCCTTTTCGATAGCAATGCAGAAACTACTAACTCAAACAAATTTTTTGAAACGCATCTTAGCACCTCCTATCTTGGTTGTTCCCTGTTTTCCTTTAACCGAGTCAATTCTAACTTTCTAATCATTTAAGTCATTCCCCCCCACCGCAGGGTTCACTCTTATTGTTGCCAACCCTGATCTTCCATCCCTCAGGTTTGGTTTCCGACATGACCAATGAAAACACACTTTCCGGTGAAATTTTCCGCCTATTTTGAGGAGCCCAAGAGGCATAAAAACCCAATCGTAATATGCTTTTAGTGTACTTTTAAATCTTGCAAATATGTGTCGAGTTTAACGTTTTCCGAGAGCATCTTGAAAATAAGCATCCTCAGCCACATGCGTTATATGTCAGCATGCGATCCCAAGGCAACGGCGCTCCCAAATAATCGCTTTCCTTCGCGCCTAAAACATACAACGGAAAACACTGCGCATTCCTTCCCAAGTAGCCCGACTCCAGTTTTCTCACTCCTGCAAGTTTAGTATTGAAGTGGAGCGCAAATTTAATTCTTAGTTTTCGTAATGATTCTGATATGAAAAATATTTTTTCAATAAATCCTTTCAGAAAAATATCATTAATAAAATATCACCCTACTTAGGTTGAAATTTCCTAATATTCTAACATATTACACAACACCATCGCTAGGAGTGCACCATCACACTAGTTATATCACCACACCATACCAGATGCTCCGCCATACCAGGCGCACCACCATACCAGGCCCACTACCCTAGCAGGAGCGCTACTATACCAGATAAAACGGTGTATATTTTTAGGTTTCAGCCGTCAGATTGCACCTAGAAAACGAATTGCTGCACATCATTAACCCTCATCGAATTACTGTACTCCCCTATAAAAAATCTCACGAAGGCACTGAGTTGTTCTGTAGAAAGTTATCATATCTGTTCATTAGAGACGTAAAATAGCTCGACAGCATGGAATTTCACCGAGCAATACATTCGTCATCTATATATAAACGTATGCTTTCTCCTCACAGAACGTAATGAATACTCTTCAAAAATCAAACGGTGCTAATTTTCTTGTATTAATAAATAGTTGTTGAAATTTTAAAAATAATTCCATGAGGCATTCAAAAATAAGTAAAACACAGTGAACTTTTTCCTTGACTATTCACTATTCAGTATTCATAAAAAAGTCTTTTAAACAAATCTGCCCAATTTGTCTTTCCATGCTAAAATTCAAACTCAAGGGAAAAGTAACATAATACTAGCAAATTTTGACAGTCCATTTGGTAGACCATGTGAACAAAAGTTTTATTCCATGTGACCTCCTTCACCCATGATGATCGCTTCAATATGCTTTCAAATGCTGAACCTCGTGTGAATAACTTTTGCCTTTTCCACTCCTTTTTTAATGTCCGTTTTGAGGGCTGTGATGCTATTGCGGGCTTTGCATAAGCTTTGACCTGAATTTAGGACCAGAAATAGTAATCCAACCAACGAGTTCAGGTCAGGTGAATAGAAAGGCAAAAAAAGTATTTCTCCTAAAATCGCACGCTAGACCTCTTGAGCAAGTCAACGGCTTGGCTCGACGAGTGGGTGGGAGCCGAGTTCTGTTGGAACATAAACTTCGTATTTGAAGCATAGGCGTTCATCCATAGAAGGACTTTTCATCGCAAGACGTTAGAGTAGGATCCGACAATCGCTTTAGGTCGAGGGTCATAACGCTAGCTGTTTTTTCGCGGTCATCATAGGTTGAACGTTAGTGCATGACGAGGCAATCCAATAAGCGTTACGCTGTTACAAACCCTATCAAGTGTAGAAATTTTTCATTTGAAAAGAACTTAAATGGACTGGTCCTCAACCAGTTCAAAACTTTTTTGCTCCTCACCAAAAGAACTCCTTTTATCGTATTTTCGAGGAAATTCTTCGTACTACTCGCGCAAAAGGTTAGGGGAAAGTCTTTGATGGTACTTTTAATTGTCGTGATACTGACGAGCCTATTCTTAGGCATTGTCGATAATTACACGGTTGAACTGCCCTTGACGTATCCTTCGGCGTCGGCTAGAAAGCGAGGTCTGCCAATTTCATCTTTTCTCAACGTGTGGGTGGATCTGTAATTTTGGCCAGGTTCATCAAAAAAGTAACAAACATCGTTAATTGTCTGCCAATGATTCTGTAGGGATTTTGCTACAATGGCTGGCATTCGGCCCGTGCGAGGGAGTTCACAGATAGCTGAACGTTTTGCCAGTTTCATCGCGTAGTGCTTGTGCAACAAAGTCTAAATGTTATTTGCCATCTTCATAGGTAGCTTGGAATAACTAAAGCACTTCAGTGTTGCCACTTCTAGATAGATCAGAACTTCCGTTTTTTTGAATATGTACTGATTCACATGACTATGCTTTATGCGACTTTGACTATGCTTTTTGACTATGCTATGTATGACCGTGCTATGCTTTATTGGCGTTTGTATTCATGTACGCTTATTTTTATGAGAACTGTATCCGCGAGCTGCTGATAAAACAATGGAATAAAGGCAGAATAGATCGATGACTGTCATTAAGCGTTAATTTTGTTTGGTGCTTGAACCTCGCTAAGTCCGTCGAACTCATCTTTTGAGCTCAACTTAGTGAGCTACATTGAACAGTTTTAGGGTATGTCATAGCATGTACTGCATTCGGGCATGTAGTTGTATGCATACAATCGCGTGAGAAGTAGTTTGTGAACGTGTGTGGGCCACGGCAAATGAACAGCTGTACTTAAATGGTTGAAAACATGGTATTGAACTGTCAGAAAACTAATTGATCTATGACCTTAATGAGGCATGAGTTTTACCTTTATTCAGCGTTTGTCTCAGTCATGAAGTTCACTTATAAAATTATCTCATATTTTGCATGACTAAATCGTTCAAAAGCTCTCACTAATATATCTTCATCTGAAATATGAGTCGCAATAAATTAGGCAAGAGACATAATGAAATGAAAATGTGTGAGAGGGTAAAAAACGAACAAACATTTATCTCGGTTTTAGACTATGCGTTTTTTAAATGTAGCTTAAGTAGTGTCAGGATGATGATGTTGTGGAGTAAAATTAGATCATCTACATTTATTAGCAAAGCTTATTTTATTTCCAAATCATAATGTGCAAAAACTGTTTCTGGCAACGTGATAATTATGTTGAAGCTGTTAACTGTTGATTTAATAGCTAATTGAAAATAAAAATTGTTGAGAACGGGAATAATTATATTGTTACCCGTTCAGGGTCACCGACCTCATTTACATGCTGTTTCTTCCGTGTTACCAATGCCTGCGCAAATTTGTATAACTTTAATAATCCCAGAACTTTGCTAAAGAATAAATTTTGACTTTAATTTTGGTGTCACAACGCAAGTCTTAAATTGAATTATATCTTTCAATATACGCACAGATACATAAACAAAAACCAATCTCACGCCCCACATAGTAACCTAACCTGACCTAACTGAACATAACATATCTAATCCTCACCCTATTAGCAGCGTTTCATCATAACGAAAACATTAAAATAAATCCGGCATGAATACGGTATAGACTATCTCTTGTGAATACCACTTGGATTTTATCTTTCGCGCGGTGTGCTCAAATGCAAAAGATTAATTCAGGTTAGATTATATTATAATTTGGTTTAAGCTTCCCTAAGCTGGCCGTAATCTTAGACTCAAAAGTTGGAGTAATGGATATCCAACATGCAAGTCAGAAAAATAATACTGTCAGATTATTCAATAAGCGTAATTATTTGATACAGAGACCATTTTATTTTTTAAGATTACTAGCGATTTTTAGGCGTCTTTTATGCGACTCTCCATCATTTAACTACTGTTTTGTGCGCTCATTGTTTTTAAATGAGTTTCCATTTCTCATTTCTTGTAATAATAATAAGGTGGAAACTTACTTTTTTTCTATTCGAAAAGCAAAGGGAAAATGGGATATATTTATTTATAAAATTTATTCGCTGCTAATTCATGTCTTTGTTTCATACAAAGGTGAAATAAATAGGGATAACAAAGAAGAAGTCTTTTGAATACAAATATTTAGCAATACAACAGCCTACTGTAGTAACATCACAACACGACAAGTTTCATTTAAGACTGTGGTGAACTTGAAAAATATAGTCAGGTCACCAACAGACGTAAATGACAAGTATTCCCTCAGAGGGTATCAGGAGATGCATTAAGTCGAGGTTATATTTTAGTATAAAAACAATCAAGCGCGTTAGTAGAGTTATGCGGGCAATTAAGTTCAAAGCCTAAAAGGTCTGGAAAGAGGGAGTGCGGCCGTTCTGCTGTCCTTATCGAGGCAGTAAAACGCCGATAGTTCAGGCCTGATAAAACTTCGAAGGCAACATGTAATTGCCTCGCTGGTCTCCCTAGATCCAGTTTTCGCCCGACAGTTTAACTGAAATCAAGACAAAGCTCACAAGCAACGTGCCTCTAAATTCTTGAACGGGCCTACGGAACGGCTTCTTTTCTAGCCAATGAAATGCGAAGGCCTCTTTGGCAGCATAATACTTATAACGTCAATGGCAAGGTGTGTCGAATTTCTGAGATCAAGAGGGTGTGTCAGTTCCTTGCACAGTTCCAGTGATCAAATTATTGCGAACTTCTCCTGAGGTAGATAAGTTAAGATCTCGGGTAGTTACTTGGCAGATAATACATTATTTGAGGGACAATTCGAATTAAGTTATACATATCTTCATGAAAAATTCTAAAATTTTAGCTTTAATCCTTTAATGTCGGATTTTTACTTGAACTCTAGTTCATTTTTAAATAATTTTAGCTCTGCACTGAGTGTATCGGCTTACGTTTGAATGTGAATTTCGTGATCTTGGCATCCCGAAACAATTAATGACAACTTCCACAAAAATTTACCACCTTTGCAGGTGAATACCATTTTGTATCATGCGATACAAATGATTTATTCATTCAAGCCTTTGTTCAAAATTTTTTTTTCGCACAGATGTGTTCATCAAGCGATCTGTGTGCTTTGAAGCTTGAATTTCATTTAGACAAGAGCAATGCTTCATTCGGCATTTTACATGCACGTGAAGAACAAACCCCTATATTTTTCAATTAATGGCTTGCGTCAACTTCATGACGTATCACATAAGTCTTGAATTGAAGTTCGTGCGAAAGATGCTCTTCCCTGTGTACTCTTATGAAAATGACGTGTCAAAAATCACGGCATTTGATGTTAACCCTACGTTTTGTTTTCTTTTCTATTCGTGAAAATGAAGCGGTGTTAATTTAGAGGCATTTAACTTTATTCCAGACATTGTGTACACGATGCGGGTATTCTGCGGTGCCTCAAACTCCTGTATTGTACTCCAGTCATGATTCACTTATTCAGTTGCTGCAGTTATGCGTCAGTTATGCTCTACACTCGTGCTCCATTTATTTTACCTTTACCTCCACTGAAGCTGAAGTGGTGTCCACTTATATTCCTATTGTATTACTTTAGTGTTCTTGTCCCACTGTAAGAAAATCTGACTCACACTGCAGACCCAAGCATAAAATATTAGACCTGAGCTTAAAATTGATGCGGTAGATGAAATCCTTATTGCGGTATAATTTTACTTTGGTAGGCGGAGTACTAAAATTTGTGAATTCCTTTCAAACGTGCAATCTGCTTTTCATGGTTTAGTTTGATGATAAAAATAGTCGCTTTACTTCATGAGACGAGACTACAATTTTCATCACATATCGTTACATTGAAGTTTGTTTAAAAGATGTTTTACCGATTTTACAGAGCTACTTTTCGACGCAATCACCATGCAGAAACACTTGCCTGTCAGTGGCTTACCTTCATTCAGCTCTTGAACGAAATTTTGCCAATGGCTATCGAGGCTGGGGAAGCCAAATAATGGTTACAAATTTTAATCCCTGGTTGCGGCTACAGAATTGGAGTTTTTAAGAAGCGGTATAACTTTTTCTGCTTTGAGTCAACTCCCGCAAATTAGACTTGAATTTCGGCTCTACCTGGCAAGCTGCCGTAGAAATAGAAGTCATTTGAATTTTTCACGCATTCTTTCCTTTTCTTTTGCTGGATATCACATACGCTTCGTTTTAATCCCCAGTTTTACAGACACTTGATTCTGCGGTTCAGTATCTCAAATACGCTATTCTCGGCGTCAGTTGTCATGTGCTCGACAAATCTAATATGAGTTTTTTCAACACTTTTCCAGGCGCTTGTTATGACTTCCATTTATAGCTTGGAAAAATTACTGAGGAAGGAAATGAACTGCCTTAATAATTTGATTACTTTTTGAAACTTTCAAAGCCAGAATGGGAGGACAGGAATGTTTAACTTTCGCAGGTATAGATATAACGAAACTGCTCTTTGTGCATTACTTGATTCGATCGAATCATACCACTTCAGAGTAGTAAATACATGAGAATGCCAGTAAAATGTCTCAAATATGGTGAGGTTGTGTACGGAACGTTGCAGTGTGGAAATTTAAAGAGAAAGTTTATATATTGGCAAGACAGGTTTAGGGTACGTTTATTTTAAATGAAATCTGCAAATAAGGAAAGAAAATAATTAAATGAATTGTTCGTATGAAAAAATCGAGAGCTCAGAATAATTTTTTTAGAAGCAAGCAAGCTCACAAGAAATGCTGATGTGCGATTTTAAGAAGTCATTCACTCTGGTGCTCATTAAGAGCTTCAAATGATGACTGAATCTTTTAACGTTGCAGCTTCAATTTAATTAAAAATTCAATTCCTGTGCTCTCTGATGGATTTTTTTCCTCTGATGGAAGATTTTTCTGGGGACAAGGAACCAAGTTAAGTTATCGTAAAATTTAAATTATTTATTCGCCAATGTTGTACATCTAATTATGGAATACGTTCTTGCGCAATAAAAAACAGCCACCTCCAAAGCTTGCACAATCTCAGACTCATTCTTATAAGTGAGTAATTTTCAGCTTATTTGCAAAGAATTCACAAGTTAATGCATATTGCTGAGACGGGTGACGCTCGCATAAAACACGGTTTACGAGCGCAATGATAACGAAAAGACTATTGGAGCGCACAACGATATCATTCGTGTCTAGGCCTCTCGCTCCATTGTGATGCAACAGGGTGGTTACATGAGAATGAAACTGTATTGTTTTAGCTAAGAGTAAAGTTTCTCAATGTATTTAAATCCATAAATACAAGCATGTTCACACGACCAGTACTTTCTCATCAACAAAGCGGCGGATTCATGAAACCTCGCCGTCGATTTCAGTTGCGTTTCATCTCTCTGAGGGCAAAGTTCTTTGAATTCAATGAGCGGAGTAACGTAACTGCTTTAATTTTAAAGAGCTGGTCTCTGATCTGAAAAACTTGACAATGAATAAAATATATTTTCAATAATGTATTCTCTGAGAGACTTCGCCGAGAAATAATTTTCACATTCCGATTTGGTTGATGTAGAAAAAAAAGACTCATCTATGGTGTGTTCAATGAAATGTCGGAATTTGCTAGTGTGATGCAATGTTATTTTCGGATCTTGGAGTTGCAAAAAATATACCCAAATGAGAAAGCATGCATGATTATAAAACTAAAACATCGTTTTCTTTGAGGCTTAAATTTTGTCATAATTTGGATACTGCCATGATCCCATATACTAGGCTTCTGCAGGAAGTGATAGCACCAGCAGTTGAATCGTTAACGTTTGTGAATTGTATAATTTTCAACGCTTTGAAACAGAAAAGCCAGTTTCACTTGTGGAGTAACCTTGAAATATTTTTAAAAGGAGACATTTTCTGATGGTAACGCTTCCTTCGACGTCAAGTTTTCCGACTGAATTTCACAAATACTCGAATTAGTCCAATTCAATTCAAGCTCACTGCGAACTGCCATGTGATATTCGTGTCGCAGGCACGCGATGCCCATCACAGATTACGCGTAGTTCCATTTGCATATCCAAAGAAACTCTGCTAATGAACCAGATGTCTGGCTCATCTCTAAGCGATCGAATTCCACTGAGAGAGGTCATCTGCCCCTCGGTAGTCTATAGATTTTCTTTCCTTTGTTTGCGAAAACAAAGAATGGACGTTCAATGAACTGCACGTGGTGAACCATGTAATCTGTTTTTATTGAGGCCTTAAGGCCTAGGCCTCGAACACAAAGCTTTTGTTTGAGCACTCGGTGGGTGTGGAGCATCTGGAGTGAGCTCGAAGCTCGAGATTACAAATGGGTTCTATTTAGATTCTTCTTACCCTGAAGTTTACTTTATTCTGCCTGTGAATGCTTCGAGATTACGAGATACTCGGCATCTTAAGGAAACGGGTCATTATTTTCTGATGAGCAGCTATAACGTGTATCAATGAGCGAAGCTTTCGCTTTGGCAAGCAATTGATTATTTAGGTAAAAAGAGGCGTTCGGGATTTTGTTTTGAAGTGAATAAGCTTGAACTTGGAACGATTAGGCCAAACATGCAGAACCCGAACCGTTGGTTTAGAACCGTCTGAACCGAAATGCAGCAAAGGACGGCGCCAGATACGTTCACAAAAGCTAGTATTTTCAGCATAAGAGTACGAGTAACATCGGGAGCGCGCTGCCTGTTCAAGGATGAAAGCCTGGTTAATGCTATCGTAGAACTGGGAGCCGTCAATGACGAAAATTCTCAACTAACCAGTTCCAAGTCTAGGTGCGTGCTGTCAAATACCATCATCGAATATGCAACCATTCGAGACTGGGATGCGGTTTTAAAACTCATTGACTGTCCCTCCAAGAAGGTTTTTGATAATTTTCCCTTCACTAAATTTTATTTCTGTCATTTTGATCATCATATCTTGTGCTGAACACAGTCTCTCTCTTCCCTTCCTCAAAGCTTGTTCTCTCCCATGCCTCCCTCCTACCTCCCTTACAAGGAGAATGACTGCATCGCACCCTTCCTACCTCCAGCTGCTCTCGCCAGCCAATAAGTTAGCCAGCAATGCAGCGGCGCATCGCCTTGCGCTGCATTCCATCCTCATGCAGAGGCAATAACGGTGCAGCTGTGGCTGCAGGGCGCTAATTATTGCTGCAGTCCTGCGACCAGCTGTGAGCTTGTCAACGCCGTTTAGCTGCATCACCTGCAGGTCTGGAAGTCACAGGTGATACAACTGTCTCGTCTGTCAGCTGTGCAAGCAGTTGTGCCATCGTTGCTCTTAAGGTTTTCAGGCTTGTTGTTCAGTCGACTGATGACCTAGCGTGAGATGATATGATAATTTTAAGTTAGACTTAGATGAAACTAATAATTTTTACCGAGTTCTCTCTGCATATTTTTCACAACATGTGCAAGTTTGGACTTGACGTGCGATATGATGATTATTTGACTTGTCGCTTGAATACCTCGTTTTGCAGTTTGTTCACTAAAACAGCTATTTGCACTTTTTTGTTCTGCGTGACTTCTAATCTGTCAATACAAAGTTATTGGAAGTTTAAGTGCCTCAAAGCTTTTCATCAGTCTGCGTAAAAAATACGCTCAAAGTTTCTGAATTGGTTTGCTTCCAACAAATCGCTAGCAATTTCTAAATCTTGGTTTCCTTCTGCAATCGAAAAGCGCCAAATTGAAATGAAATCAGCAGAGTTCACAAGCCAGTATTCAAGTATGTAAAAAGTGTGCACCAAAATTAGGCCTTCGATTCAAGCAAGAGAACTCTCGTGGCTCCAGACAAGTAAATTGAGTGCAAAACTATAATTCATGACTAGAAAGACTCATGGCGGTCACTGCTCTGATGACACGGTTACGTTCTTCTAATGGTGGCTTCCAAGCTCACTTTCTAAGAACTTCTCAAGGCTTCCGCTAAAAAGTTTTTAGATCAGCTTGAAAACAGGAAAGATTGACTGCCGTCAGCAACACGACGGCTTTCACCGGGATCAGAACTGAAAACAAAATCATAGACTCTAAATGCGATGAAAATAACGAGGGTGGCGAAACTTGTTCGAAAAATAAGAGCTATTCGAGTTTATAAGAAGTTTTCAGGATTTAGGTGATGAATTTATTTGATTTTGATTTTCGCCTCGTTTTTTATGAAGCTGTTTATGTTCGTTCGTCATTGTTTTGCTCATTGCATGCAAATGCAATTATTCCAACTTAAACCCGAGTTTCTCACATTTGATTGACAAAGATTGGTCATAAGATGATTTTCCCTACCCACAAACATTTACGCATTGTAGGAAAGGCGACGCGGGAAAGGCGATGATAACGCGATAATAATAGCCGATTAAACATGAGGTAAACATCGAACATTCCCTAATAAACTTAAAATACATCAGCAACACTGGTATATTCTAGTAATAACAAATGTAATAATATGATATTGTAGTAATTACAAATGTCATTATCGCTCGTTTAAGATACCAACCAGCCTTATTTTCTTGTTCATCAAAAAGGAGTAATTTAATTTGTTTTCATCAACACAACATCAATCAGAACCTTGTATAAAGTAAACGTTCTCCAAATTTAGAAATTCCTTCATCACGTATGTTGGTGTTGATCTGACAGCGTTAATCTTATAAGCAAGAATTATTTTTATTCATATGAACCAAAACTGACCTTACTGAACTAAATCTAATCTGACTCAACCTCGCCCTATCTCTTTTGATTTGACCTTAACGAAAAGTAAAAAATTATCCGACGAAATCTAGCTTTTTTGCGCGCGAATAAATTTGGATTAAGAGTTCAGTTCATCTTCCTCATCTAAAGATAAAACTAGGAATATAAAATATTACAACTCATGGTATCAAGTCGTGTCATGATTGAATTATTCAATGACTGTTAAACTACCTGAGACGTTGACAAAGTACCATTATAATAGTGAATGAGTTTATTTTAAGTGAGTGAACGAAACATTTTCGGGCTCATGCTAAGTCATGCAGTGTGCCTGAATGCAAGCAGTGATATTGAACTGTGAATTTTTGCATCATGCATAATATAAACGGAACATGAAAGGTTGGTGGTTATTATGATGCGAAGGAAAGTATTAAAACATCCAGGAAATAATGCCTATGATTGCAATTCACGGGTGAAATGTTCCTTTTCACAGATGGACCACAACACAGAGGTCAACAGTCCATTCCTTAAAGTCGATTGCTAAGATATGCCCGAGACTGTTTCATTCTCTCATTTATAATCATTTACAATTAACTCACCAGTTGATTTAATGGTATTTTTTTCGGCGTCTCGTGTAATTCCATGGTTATACAACAACTGACTTATTTATGTTCGATGAAATAAGTCACATTATTTTAGTACCTTAGTTCGACACACGGGTATGACGGTTGTTGGTGGGGTAAGATGTTCTGCAGGAAAGAGCGATTCTGTCTTCTTTCGGCTCTAAAGATCATGTAATCGACTTGAATAAATTTAATTCGTGATTTCGGCTGTTGGTTATTTCTTTAACGTTATGTTCCGTTCCATTATTGTTTATGTTGAATTGAACAGATCCACATTTTCACTGTGGGCTTACCAATAACTGCACAATGTAAGTGGCAATACTTGCGTTTGGTTCCAGCACTCATAGTCTCTCTGTCGTCAAACACGGCCATCTGGTGAGCTCGTAACCTACATACTCGAGGCACTCCCGGAGAAAGAATAATGAAGGATTATTGACAAGGCTCAAGGCCTTGTTAAGATGCTGAGATCAATATCGCCTCGGCTTTGAACATGTAAATGCAACAAATTTGCCTCAGATGATACAGGCAAATAGTACGTCGTAAGAACTAAGCGCATTTCAATTTTCACGGGAGCTAATTATAAATTTTCTTTCGAAGTTAAGAATGTTGTATGAAAATCGTAATTGCTTCTAGCCTACAAAGCAATTCCTACATTGATTTAAGCATCTAATTTTCACATGCCGTGGTAGAACATCGACATGCTGATGCTACTCCTTTCATTTTGAATAATGTGGCTTTTCAACCACGAGAAAGCCTATGCAAGACTGCAACACAGCTCAACAAGTACACTATATAGCCGGTGGTAAAGAGACCTGCAGGGCAGGTTTTGTGACGTTTTGATGGTGTTGCTAACGGGTTGCTGACGTGTTTGGTGCCCGTTTGGCAACGATTTAGTAAAGACGTTAGTATTCATTAGCAATAATAAAGTAATATATTTTGTTACAATAGAACCTTGAGAACACACCAAATTAACACAACCACCATAACTTCTTACCACTCTCTCATTCATTTATGAGCAAAAGCCTGAAAAAAATTAATTGGAGCAATTCATAAACTAAAGATTTTCAAGTTATATGAGACACTGAATAGCTAAGATATTTGAAATCTACATTATTCCTCACAGTATTTCAGATCTGCAGGCTGATTGGCAACTAAGGAAATAAATGACAATCATTATCCCACAAAGGTAGTACTGCACAATTCCATTCAGTCCTACATAGTGGTATTCGGATTTAGTATCTTCAAGTTCTAAATGTCCCTACTTGGTATCTCACAGCTCCGTAGAGCACAGTGTACAAAACAATAATGACTTCAACTTCTGGACTGGAGAGTGGAACCGTTTTAGACGCCAACCGTGCCGCCCTGCATCAGCCCTCATCTTATAAATGGCTAAGCAATTGGCAGCTTAAAGTGTGCCCCATTCTTCGACGCATGTGTTCAACGATGCTGGCAGCTATTGGTTACAAAATTATTGTCGTGTAATCGTTCGTAATGTGTTCGTGCTCTAATGGTAAGAAAGGGCTTTAAGTTGCGTTTAAATAAACTTCAATAACTGTAGCGAATAGTTTTTGTGATGTTATTGATAACTCTTGTTTTGAATTTTGATGCTGCACTATGTTCACCAGTAAATGAATGAAAAATTATTTTTTTTCATTCAGGTCCCACAGCTATAATTCAACATCGCCATAAGAAAATTTTGCGTGCATAATTTCATTTAAATATAAAACACCAATAAACAAGTTTTTTTTAAAAAAATGATGCATTCACGCATTGAGCTGTTAGGGATAATTTATTTTTCTACCTGCAAAGTCATACTTTACGAGCATTAAGATTAAAGTCTGTCTTGACAAATAACTATCTATTGTTGTCAAACAAAAAATTTGAAAGGTTAGCTAACGTATTTCAATTGGTGACCTTCAGCGACGATACATTTCTGCGCACGGATCCCGACGCATTATACTTGTTCCGCACCAAAGCGTCTCCTGGGATTTCTGCGCACACCACCACCCCGACACTCGCATCTTTACTTTCTGTCTAGGCCAGTCCTCAATATCAATCTTTTGGCCGAATATTGTTTTTTTCGGCGGTACGCGAACACGAATACAGATACGAAGCTATCAGATTTCGGTGTGTTCGTGTTTTCGAAACTGTTGGAAAACTTCGAACACAAACTTTCGCAGAAACAGCGAACACTCGCCTGTTTATGTATTGTAGATGGTATTTTTGCTCATGAATTGCTAGGTTTCAACGTCTTTTTTCCCTATTTTATCGATTTCATTGTGCTTTTCTTGCGTATACAGTAAACTGTAGGACTGTACGGATATGTTAGTAATTATCAAAGGTAACTACGTAACGTGTACAATATTTATTCAGTAATAATATTTGTCAATAGGTTTGAATTTATTTGAATTTAACCCTTGAGCACCAAACTATTTTTTCAGCATAGCGTACACAGTGCATATGATCCCATGTTTTGCATTTTATGGTTAATTTAATTAAAATAAAAATTAAATGCCAGTACATGATACTTTTGCCTCACACCGCCGAAAACGTAGTCAGGATACAATTCAGAAAAGTTTGTGTTTTATTCTTTTTTGGCGTGTTTGTGATTACCGAAAAGTGGGAAAGTGTAGACGGGCCTTATGCCGCTGTTACAGCGTGCAACTGCAGTACCACTTAGCCTGTTTTTACTTCTGAAGGCTCAATCCGCCATTTTGCTATGTGTTACCACACTTCGCCTCTCTTAGGAGAGTTCGGTGTTGAAGAGGGGATTTCAACTCTCTATAGGGAAAAAGAAAGTGTAGAAAAGTTAGAGAGGAAAGATACACAGAAAGAAATAACGGATAGTGAGAGCTTCCTACGCTGCACTTGTTTGATCAACACGGGGTTGATAACGAATGACTGGTAGATTAAACTATTTTATTTAAAGTAAACACGCGAGTTAAAAAAAGGCATTATTGTGAATGAGCGCGCAACCCCGTGCAACCAAATAATTTAAAACGAGACCCCAAAAATAACTTATAGGGACAAACGTGGACACAACACAATTTGAAAATTGGAAATATAGTATTTAAATCACTACATTATTATATGAACACCAGGCATACTCTCGGAAGAGCCGTCATCCGTAAAAAATACACGCTGAATTTTGATTCTTCTTCACAGTAATTGAGCACTTAACGGTCGTATTTTTCTTGCGTAACCTCGTGAATAAAACACTCAATTTCTGTATTAGTGACTTTGTATTCTACATTTAAAATCTTATGCGGTTTTCATGAAAAATAAATAATTACCTTCACATTATTATCATTGTCGAAAGATTTTACGGTTGTCGATTGGCTTGCCCTGCTCTTGTACCGGTCCCCTTTTCTTACCATGTCCTAAATTACACAATTCTCACTGTTGCGTAGTCTTCACCCTCGTCATCAACCACGCAGAGAGAAGCGATAACCCCCATCATCGATGGGTGTCGGATTACCGAGATGAATGGCCCCCTTGAAATTTTACCGATAGACAGACCCGCTTATTTGCACGCCCAAGGTTTTTCGCGGTGTTTCCGTGTCCTCCCACCTGGGGACCAATTTTTATTACTATTGCCTATTCCTTTCTAATTCATTCCTCTGGAAATCAATAAATTGATAGAAGTTTAGCTACGTCTCAGATGCATAAAAATGTAATATGTTTACTTAATATTTTACTAATTCAATTTGAAAGACAGCATTTGATTTGATTTTCATTCAGTTCCTTCTTCTCTCTTAGATAATGAATTAAATAAAAACTGCCGCTCAACTCATTCCTGCATTGATTCAAACTAAATAAGAAATAGAAACTGAATTGAAATCTTGGTCTAATTAAGTCTCTGACGTTTAAATCAACCTAAGATGGTGTCGTCACCCTCACTTCTTGGTTTCCAGGTAAAATTTAAATGATGTATGCAGACTGATGATGGAAAAAACAGGTTAGATTAGATTAGATTATTAGTTAGTTTAAGCCTCCCTATCCGCAACAAAGGCTATCCAAAGAGAGGAAGGAAGAAAGCACCATTTACTATAGAGTTAAGGAAACGCGGAATCTATGCAAGAAGGGCACAGAAACAGAAAGCTAAGAAAGAAGATCATGAAACAAGAAAAAGTTGAAGAAGAAAGTAGTAGGTGCTGAAAAACAGGACAGCAGTGAACCGAAAAAAGATGGTCCGTAATAAAACAAAAACCTCTGTTATTTTAACAAAAAGAAAGACTACCTTACCTTCAGCTCGGGCCCTCACATTGTACCCCTGGGAATGGAAAAAACATCACACTGTTCAATAATTCACTTAATAAAAACGAAACACTGAATGATTTAAATATTTACGTTCCTTCCGTTTGACTAAGTTTTGGTTCTACAGTGCATCAATTAGTATAACAAAGTGGTTCACGATAAAATTGCAGAGGCTTTAGAGGAAAAGAAGACCTCTCATTCCCCGGCGCCGATTAAATAGACCGCACCTTCTGGTCCAGGCTCGCTCAAGTAGTTCCCGTGTTCTCGCAGTCCTCGAGCTGCCCTCAACATTCCTCCGCGTGAGCATCTAGATTTTACCAGCATATCTAATATCCTTATCTCTTAGTGGTTTACAACCGACAATTTAAAATTGAATTTTTATAACTCATATTTCAACGTGCAATTTTGCCCACCAAATCTGTTTAAGGAAGCATCCCCACGTTTCTCCCTTCAGTAACGTACGCCACCCAACGCCTCGATACAATTTTCATCCCTTCCCCCCAGAGCGGCGGAAGGAAAGTAACTCCGTTTTTTTCTCGGATTTTTGCAATAGTTGTACCACAAATGCTGGGTCGACGATCCTAGCGCCTTTCAAGGCAAGATTACATTTATTTTAATCAGAAATTCAGTCACTTAGATAAGTGAGTGCGTTTTTCCTACTAGGGCAAAACGTGCGCATAAATTTGAAGTAACCAAAAATTCCGTTAGGCACACTGGTGCGAAGTACGAAATCAGCTGTGACTCATTTTAAAAAATGTACCGACGCGGAAACCCTACAGTTTGAACATTAATTGTTACTTTTGCAGTATTATAAACTTTCGATCGGGGAAAAACGGTGCATGTTTGCCAAACTAATTTTTGATCTTATTTTTTACATTAATCTAATCTTGCAGGCTGCAAAAAAACTTTCTATGAGAGTTTGAAGAGTATGCTGTATACACATTTTGAAGCCCCTGCAGGTGGATATTGCAAGCATTGTCGCTGAAATAAATGAGTTTTGGTGAACAAGTGCCTGAGGATCTAAACATTTGTTCAATCTTCACAGTCGACCTAAATATACAGTTTTTTTTCACGAGTCAAATTATTTTTCCGTACTTCACAGGTTCTGGAAGACTGCAACTCTCTGCTCTACGCATTTGCAACAGTTAGCTGAAAACTGAGCATTTCCATGGACCGTGGGCTATCTAAGTTCTGATTCTCTGGGGCGATCGTTTTTAATCAGGAGTCACGCAGAGACCATTTCTCTCGAGCTCAGGAGAATCTCCGTGGTTTTTAAATTGGGTTGCCTGCGGCGCTCAGCATGCGCTAGTCTCAGCCAATTAACAATGCTGAAATCTTCTAAATGGTTTCTACCCTTAAATGTTCGAATCTTGAAATAAGTTGAAGCTCAAAATCTGAAAATTTTCAATTGTTTTAAAACCACAATTGCTTGAATAGACCGTTGTGGGGCTATTCGAGAATCGTTGAGCACCTTCTGAGTCAACTGCAGCGGAAGCTGCCATCGCCTCCTTCTTTTGACCGAAGGATGTTTCTACTGCCAGACCAATAGAGGGACCTCTGTCTGTTGTACTAAAGAACACGACTCACCATTTTGATTCGATTTGCTACAACGGTCGAGAAAATTGAAAAATTAGCTCATGTGCATAGCTTATCAGACGAACAACGTAAAGAGGTTTTTGCACAATGCGATTATTTCACCTGTCATGTTTTACGGCAGGCTACGGTCGGCATATTGGATCCATGGTATAGTCCAGACATGAACGCAGCTAGTGCGCTGCCTGAACTTAGCTCAGTATGTCAAAATTTAACTCCTCAAGTCATTTTTTATTTATAGATACATCAACCGATTGCTCCATTGAAGAAAATTCGAACCTATCAATAATCGGTTTTAATACAGTTGACCATCAGTTTCTCTTTGTAGTATTAACGTAGAAATGTACACTGCACACATACCGGTGGTCATTGCAATTATTGTCTGAATCAGGGAAGAAACGTCGTCTGCTACCCACGTACGAGTATAGTAACCTTTCCATATTTTATTTCTTTTCAAACCCATCGAGTTCGTCTTGCCTAGGTAAATTTGGGCACCGTAACCCCGAAATTCTCATAATAAGGGCAGTCTACTTTTGGGCTGCTCTATGAGATATATCATGTTGCAATTTCAGATTTCAGGTTTGTGGCCAAAAAATGGCTAATAAAGTATCAAAATTTACCCTTGCATTTAATATCACCATCCTTATCACCAACTACAGCCGTAAACCTAAAAAGAAATACAGCACGCATTTATTTCGATGGAATTGTACCCTATTCCAAATGGGATTTTGTGTTAAAAGAAAAGCAAAATCGGTGTGAGGGATGGTTAAAACCCCTATTTCCTGAACCTGATATAAATCTAAAGGGTTAGGCATGTGACACTTTTGACAGATTCCATCATCATCGCATGTAGACGATGGAATGCTCATCCAAATCTAGGTTTACTTAAGTTAATTTGGCCACGTGTGATGGTACTGATGAGTGTCGAATGCTCTAAAGGGAACCATGAAACGATCTTCTAGTTGATGGTAGTAAGCAGATTTCAAAAACGTTCGAAGTATTCAGCTGCGAGTTGAGTTTGTCCACATTAGGGCACAAAATCAGCGGAAATCTGCCAGTGGCTGTCACAGCGAGCCGAATCATTCCAGACCATGTTGTTCGACGTCGCCTCGCGTATTCAACCTTCTATAATGCTTGAAGAACCCAAGACGCATGTGGTCGCTCTGCATGTTGGCGTATTTTTTGTTTGATGTCATATATTTGTTCACCTATAAATCCCAAGTTCGATGGCATACCTTGTGAGATCACTTTGAGGACCTCGTCCCTCATTCTTTCATTAAGGTCATTAAACGTAAAACTGTGGGTTATAATGGAAAATTCATCACCAAATTCTTCGCCAAACGTCGATACATCGAAGATCTGCTATCGTCAGCTGCCTGAACCAGGGTTCGAAGTGATCGTTGTGGATTGCGACTCATTTATCTGGTGTTCTGGCAGGCTTAGATGTGCTCATATTTCTTCTTCTGCCTCGTCTTGACATACCTGCAGTTGTATATGTCTCACACTTCTGAACAGTTGTCCGAATAGTTTATTTGTATATTTTTAAGTATTTTTCTGCAGTCAATAAATCTTTTTCTCTTGAATTTGAATTTGAAAATGTCATAATCAGTAGCCATTCTAATGACCATTTAGTGTATTAGTAACCAGGGATAGTTATCTGAACCAAAACGCTTAATAAATTAACCTTGAATTAAAATATCTACTTCATTGGTTCAGGAAAAGAGTGAATGATAACAAGTAAAATGACACGTCTTCTTCCCGCAAACATTAAATTTCTTGGTTCATGAAGGACATAACCCGCATGGTCTTATTCTGATTCATCTTGTACTTCACAGATCGGGCAGAATATTTTAAGAGACACTTGCGTCTAATCCATTTGATGGACGAGACGGATTTTTTGTGAATAACAAGCACTGTGTTGCACTGGGCAGATCACGCTCGAGTACAGAGATGGGGACACAGCCAACCTCACGATCAGCCTGAAGCTCAACATCACCACGGGAGTAATGGGCAGCAACTACTTCGGGGCCAAGGAGCGCCGCAGAGGGTGAGTCGAGGCTCAGGTCTCCTGCATACTTCCTTCTGTGTGGGTGTGTCTCTGTGAGCGTGTGTGTTTGCTTGTGTACTTGGGTAGGTATGTGTGTTTGTGGATCTCTGTGTGTGTACCCATATGCGTGTTTGTACCCATGTGTGTGCGCGTCTGTGAGGGAGCGTTTACACGTCACACGAGTACATGCAACTCTTGAACAATGCAAAGGAGGTGAACAAGCTCACTTTCTCGGTCTGTCGGTTTGTGGGTGAGCATCGCTCATTTTTGAGAGGATAATGAGATTCGTATTCGGCTGCTCTCAGTGTTCTTAGGGTATAAATTTTAATATATACTATCAATCATTGTTTCTGAATGATAAGGATCATTCGAGAATGATCCTTACAATAATCCTCTTATGATCATGTGCCGTCATTTTTCTCAACGCTTGAAATATATTACAAATAATTTTTCCAAGCAGTATCAAAACGTCTACTTCACTGCTCGTTCTCGGACGATCACGGTACTAACAAAGCCTCACTGCTTGCGATGCAGTCTACAATAGAGATTTTAGGTTTTGAGAGTGACGTAGTGTTAATTAAGTGTTAAGGCTAGAACGATCCTCTAAAAGTAGCAGAACTGAAATGCCTTTCCGCATGTCTCGTCTGGTTGAACGCCATGGAGCTCGCTTTAGCGTATGTACAGAAATTCCAAAGTGAACTGCGTATAGTTTGTAGCCTGAGTTCTCCAGTTATCAAACACACCAACTCGACGCATGTCGTCGTCCGAGCCTCAGTTCCGCTAGCTGAAGTTTCCCTTTAACACAGTAGTATGCGCTTGTCCGCGTAAGATAGAGACGCGAGTATAGTTAAGTTGCGTTGATTTCGAAATCTTCCTCTTTCCATGAGAAAATAGAAGTGCATACGATTCCTATCAGTACCCTCTTCTTATGGCTCACCAACGTTTTATGAATAAGGTGTTTATGAAGAAGAAAGTGGTAGAACTTGTGGTGAATCTAAAAACATAAGCTTGCGCATTCGATGAGATGTTTCATTATTTTATGCTACCAACACATTCCTTTTTTCTTCTCGTGCCCGCATCAACTTCATTCCATCCTTGTATTATTCGAATTGACTCGAAGCAATAATCGTAAAAGCTTTTATTTTCATTTTCTCCCTTCACCTATCCTATATAATTGATTGTTTTCGTTTCACTGAGTCCACCTTTCTTGTACCTTTTCAAATTAACATGAAATTCTTATTGACTTCATGCTGTTGTTTATTCGATTAAAATGCTTGCGATCAATGATGAGTAGGGTGGAAAAGTGTTTATTTAAACCCTCTCAACCATGTGTTGAAGATTGCTCAACCAAATGCCATTCACCTTGTGTGTGGATATGGCCCATGCAGCACTTACACAATAGATCTTCATTGTGCTGCAGGTGCACCTCAGCGTCCTCGAAATCACTTCCTTAGAGCTGCTCGACAGCTTCTCAACAGTCCCTCAACACCTTCTCAACAGCTTCTAAACTATCTCTCAACACCTTCTCAACAGCTTTTCAACAGCCTTTCAACAGCTTCTCAATAGCTTCTAAACAGCCTCTCAACAGCTTCTCAACAGCCTCTCAACAGCCTCTCAACAGCATCTCAACAGCTCCCCCAACCGCCGCCCAACAGCCTCTCAACAGATTCTCAACTGCCTCTCAACAGCATCTCAACAGCTTTCCAACAGCCGCCCAACAGCCTCTCAACAGCTTTTCAACAGCTTCTCAACAGCTTTCCAACCGCTTCCCAATAGCCGCCCAACAGCCTCTCAACAGCATCTCAACAGCTTCCCAACAGCCGCCCAACAGCCTCTCAACAGCTTTTCAACAGCTTCTCAACAGCTTCCCCACAGCCTCTCAACAGCATCTCACCAGCTTCCCAACAGCCGCCCAACAGCCTCTCAACAGCTTTTCAACAGCTTCTCAACAGCTTCCTAACCGCTTCCCAATAGCCGCCCAATAGCCTCTCAACAGCTTTTCAAAAGCTTCTCAACAGCTTCCCCACAGCCTCTCAACAGCCTCTCAACAGCTTTTCAACAGCTTCCCAACAGCCTCTCAACAGCCTCTCAACAGCTTCCCAACAGCCTCTCAACAGCATCCCAACAGCTTCCCAACAGCCTCTCAACAGCATCCCAACAGCTTCCCAACAGCCTCTCAACAGCATCCCAACAGTTTCCCCACAGCCTCTCAACAGCCTCTCAACAGCGTCCCAACAGTTTCCTGACGCGAAAACGGCCGCCGAACAGCATCCCCAAAAACCTTCAAATATATTATCCTAAATACGTTTGTCAGCTGTAGAAGCAACTTGAATTTAAACCACATTCTAACAGACATTTTTCTCAATTCCCTGATATTGAAGTACAATTTCCGATAATGAACCAATGTTCTCACTGAAATTCGGGCTCCATTCTTCGCTATTGGACGGAAAGCTGCCGTTGGTTAACGCCTGTTTGTGTGCTAATACTTCGAAGGAACGATGCAAGTATTAATAAGCCTTTAGACCCCGAGGGGCTGGACGCTTCATACATCGCACGGTTTTGAGGCTAGCAATATTGCAGAGAGCGTAAAAATATCCGATTCCTTTTGCGGTCGAGCAGAAAGACAGATTAGTGACGAAGATTCAATTTCATCCGAAGGACGTCTTCATGAGACCGGTTCTTTAAAAATAAATCTTGCAGGATGTGGGAGAGTGAGCTTTGGTACACGAGGAGAGATGTGCGTAAACTAGAATGTTTCTTGCTACGATTTTTCTGTTTGTCTGATGTCCGTTTGATGTAGTTCAAATTATTTCAATAATTTGAAAAACCCAGTATTTTTTTCTTCTTCAGGGAGAATTGAGGAAACTTTATTCGAAGAACCCGTTGGTTTAAACCACTTCCTTTTCTTCTTACTCGAATATATATTATTGGTCAAAATGTTGCCAGGGAGCTTTTCAAAACCAATTCAACTTTCAAGCCATCATCAGCTCGCATCGCAGCTGTTCGTTATCGAGTGTTAGCTGCGCTTGTCAACGTTCAGTCATCCTATTTAATTTTCGAGGCAGGAAGCTTTAAAAGGGATGTGTGTTAAAAATAATGTTCTATATTTTGGCTATTTTATCGAGCATTCGATCCCAATACATTTTTTATTCATTAAATTTTTTAAGCGCACAAAATCTGCTCGTCTGGAATTCTACATACTTATAACTGGGCCTCTTTCACTATAAGTGAACAGAGTGTCAAATCACATTCCTCGACTGTTTACTGCGGCCACGACTTCCCAACAATTCGACAAGAATTTGTAGCTTTTCTCAACGGAATTCTTTCAATACGCCACGGACCGAATCGGCGTTTTTACCTCGCGAAATTCTCCTTCAGGTTTCGAGCCGGACGATCTCCAAAACTTGCGGAAAACATCTTTTTCGAGTCCTAGACACTGAGGATGTAGGCGGGGCTTGTGAGGTTTAGCTTGTCGTAGATCAGAGGGAAGCGTCGGAGGCGGCGGATAAAGAGGGAGGGAGGGAGGAAGGAGAGAGCCGAAGCACAACTGGAGGAAATGGGGGAAGAAGAACAGGAGGAGGAGGAGGGGGAAAAAGAGGAGGAGGGGATGGAAAGGGAGGAGGTGGTGGAGGATCATGAGAAGCCCGAAAAGACGGAGTTTATAATAGTTATAGCCCAAAATAAATCACAAGGAGGAAGGAGACAGGGCTTGTAACTTTTAGTCCAATATAAATTACATTAGAAGGAGGTTGAGGGAGCAAAGTTTGGGCAAGGTTTGGCTAGACGTGGATTAGAAGCTAATGGAGTAAGCATTGCTATTTCCGGCATTAAATTTAACCTCACAATGACTCGGAAAAGTTGCTAGAACTACTCGGTGCTTCAAAGCGCGCGTCTATTCGGCTGCCTGTGCCAAGGTTTCCGTCGGGCACTCCCTAACTCGGAACTGTGCGGACCTCGTGAGCTCGAGTGGGACGAGTGCACATAACAGCTTCATTCGTCTGCCTAATCACTTCTAGGGGTCAAATGACTTTATTTTAGGTATCAAGTATACAAGAGCGCTTGTTAAACACTGTAGCCAGCGTCTCCTTGACAATTGAATAGCTTCTGGTTGCAGTCTCAGCTCTCAAGCAATAGCTCTGTAACGGCACTTTGCCGACGGTTCTTGTTTGCGCATTTATTTAAAAGCTTTTTAAGACAGTGACCACCGAGGTGAACTCTTTGTCAGGGTGATAGATGTTTTACGATACAGAATTTCTCTACGGGAAAGTTCAGTGAATACTACAATTGTCAGTAATATAAAGTCTTAGAGCTCAATCCACAGTTGCTAAGGAACTAACGGCTCATTTTACATCTCAGGTTGAGTCACTGCGGCAACTTATTTCCCTTTGATTTTAAATTTCTAATTTTACAAGCATCTACATTATATTTCATTTTCTTATCTTCGTTTAGTAACGACGGGAATATTACAAAAAAGAAAACAATAGCAAAATTAAGTATATTTTCACGCCAGCTTGTTTTGCAATTCTATTTTCACCCCAAGCTCGATCTAAGACTCCCAACAAAGTGTTTGAAACTAATTAACCTCATCTAGCGCAATCCCCTATGCTGTTGATAAAACTTTCTCTTTGATGATATTCCAAACTTTAAAACCATCATTATCAGTATGTATAATTTTTTGATCATGAATGATTTTTTCTCTCCATAAATAAACTTTAAATGACCAAATCTTACCTACATCACGTAAAGAAACCTAACTCATCCGAAGTTTTCCTTCCTTATTCCAAAACTCCAAGTTATGTAGAAACTTGAAGAATTAATTGTCATACATACCGAAAAGCCAAAAACGAATTACAACATGTATCATAATAATGGTACAAACGTGCAAGTAATAATCTCAATCAATGGTTTTGAAAACAAATTCTGAAAAATAAAATTTATCCTCTATATGAAATACAATAAATCTTAACTACAGACTAGGTAAAGCATGATATTTTCTTAGTTATGAAAGGAGCCTGAAAAAACCGTTTGTTATAATTTTCTGAAGTCATTTCCAAGCCCGAAAATGAGTCACGGTGAGCCAAGAATGTTGCACAAACTTTTGTTTTACTTTCTGTATTTATGCGCTCAAAGCAACCGAAGTTCATGGGCCACGCCGAAAAGTTTAATTGAAAATCAGGCCCATTCTTTCTATGTAAGCCCCTAAACAAGGAGGACGGTGCGCTGGTCACGCTATAGCGGCCTCGATCCTCGAGTTTTGTTTTCTTTTGAGAGAGGACAAACCTTGAGATATTGCCCTCCTTAATTTAGGGTCCAGGGCAAACTTTTTCCTTCGGTCACCAAATTATCTCCGGCCCCTGCGGAAACATAAAGGAAATTGTGAATTTTTTTCGCAATATTTCGATTTCTCTGATTCATTTTGCGAGTAGGTTACTTAATTCCCAATCTGAAGATGACCTAGTGGGAGGTAGCCAAGAATACCAGCAACTTGTGATGAGGAATACTTGTTAAATCATGTTATAACGACTGTTTTTTGAACATCTGTCTATTAAGTTAAGAATGACAATGATGTCCATAAAATTTACATCATGACAATTTTTTACAAATGTAAAATGAATATAGGCAGATGAAAATCCACTATGAAGCCATTAGAGTCATCAGTAAGTCGGAAAAAGTTTGTTACTCGTCAGTAAACAGAAGTTGGACTGTTGAGTATTGGAAGCATGTGCTGTGGTCCGATGAGATCAGATTCATCCTCGTTGAGAACAATGGTCGTGTCAGGGTGCGGTGACAGCTACATGAAGCTGTGAATCCATCTTGCATCGTCCCGGCTGTTCGAATAGTTGATGCTTTTGTAATTCTTTGAGGTTGTTTTGGCTGGTTTGTACATGGAACTGCCATTCTTTGCAATCATGAATTGAACTTCGAGGACTATTGGCGAGTGTTTTCTTATTATGTTCATCGGACATAAAGTTTCTGTTTTATGGTAATGGAATGTTTTGAGAGGACAATGCATGCACCCAAACGAGTAGAATTGTTCCATATTGATTTATGCGAATACAGCAACATTTGAGGACTTGGACTGGCAACCGCAATCCCCTGATTTGAAGCCCATTGAAAATTTATGGGATGAACTTGAAAGCGATCTGCAGGACTCATCGCCCCTTCCTCCTACATTAACGGAGTGGGAGCTGCAGAAAATCCTGTAAAAATAGAGCTGCAGAGAATTCAGTACATTACAGAATCAACGTTAGGTAGAATGAAAGCTATGGGTCGAGTTAAATGCGGTCCGATTCCTTATCAAAAATTTTTTGAACTACGAGAAAAATTTTGCCACTCATTGTAGTTTGTTCTCTGGATTTTACATTACCAAAGTTCACTAATATTGTCACGCCACACTGCTGTGAAATATCTTTTGCAATAAAAATATGTATTAAAATATTAATCGAAGAAAACATCTAACACTCAGTGATCTTCTTTGAGTTACCAGTGAAAGTATTCGGGAAAAACTCAAGCTATTTATCCTCCGAGAGTCCTTTCAGTTATTTTCATTCAGACATTCTTGAACAAATCCGGCTTAGCTTCTGTGACGCTCTGCAAGATGATAGCAAATTATTTGCCGCTGTCAAAACGACATTTGATGAAGACGTGGAGAAGTATTTGCCGGACTAGATGGTTTGAAGGGACATAAATATCTTATTTTCCTCATACTCGGTTTGGAGTTGTAAAAGTATTGAAGCTTCAATCATGAAATGACTATGAAGTGTTGCCACGTCAATCAAAACGCTTTTTGGCAATGACTTACAACTGACAGAGGCGGCAGTGTTGGAGTGTATTTTTATAGACCCAATAGTATTTTCTTCTTGTTGGAATAAAACGTTACTCATCCTGTCGTGCACTCAGAGGCGACGAACAGTTCATAATTCGCAAAAATTATCCATTGCTTCTCAGGTTTTTGAGCTCTTTCTGCGTCTAAACGCACGGGCTACTCGGATGATCGTGCCAGTATCGTACAGATATAATGCAGCTGGTCAACGGAATTCCTGTACTATGTAAAAGCTTGCTCTCTTCATTTGCTGCAGTACATCGTGAAACACAGTAGCCAGGTAGAACATTTATCGATTGTTAAAGTTATCTTCACAAGTAACGAAGGGTAATTGGTGGTTATTCAGTTGCAGACTACGACGCTAAATTCCACCTGGAAAATTCTTCAAGTGATGGTGAAAGTTCCAGGTGTGCTTACGGTTGCGTAAATAAACGCAGGTTTGAGTAGGTGCATGCCGCAGATATTGTACTCGTACAGAAAAAAAAGACGGCTCTTTTTGAGTTTCGTTCAATTTTAAGACACCTAATTCATATAATTTAGACGGTCAATATTTTATTGAAAAAAATAATTACTCTATGATTACTTCATCTGTAGTATGATAAGCGTATCAACAATACAAGCTGCTCTACCTTTAAAACCGTTCCCAGCAACGATCACATAGATTGGCATACAAAACCAAAATGAGCAAAAACAAGATTGAATTACGGGTGTTATTATAGGGTAGGAAAATATTGTAGATGACATTACGCAGTACTTAAGCAAATTTTGCATGTGCCAGGTTCGTGTACAACTTGCGCGGGCTGTCGGGTCGCCGGCGCTACTACGTGTGTGCCCGCGGCTACCCCCTCAATGCGGCCAAACACGGCATCAAAACTTCGTGCGAGAGCTTCATGACCAGCGACACGGACGGAGGTGAGTGGCTTTGGTCACGGCCTGCAGTGCTGCCGTAGCTGAGGGACGCTTCAGTCTGATATAATGTGCGATGCTGGAGGGGGAAAATGTCAAGTAAGCTCACAGTCGTAACGCGTCTCAGCGGAGGTGGTGGTATTCATTTGTGTACTTCTAATCAAAATTTCTGAACCTATATTCTAACCAGTTACAATTGAGCTAGTGGAGGTCGTTGTCCAGTTTCAGTTAACGTTAATAAATTCTCTTTCTCCATTCTGACTATTCCGGAAATGGTTCCAAAATAAAATGTTTGGTATATAAACGAGAACTCCATCACCGTAGTTTCAAAGAGGGATTATCAGATGTGGCGCCTCAAGTAAGTCCAATAGAAATTACGAGTGCCCATATGTGCAGGTAGATTATCAAAACAGGAATAAAACCTCTGCGTAATTAAAATTCCTGAACAAGGAAAAAGTCGATGATGAAGTGAGCGAAGATCAGCTAATGGCTAGTCGCGAGCAATCGTTCATCATTATTTGCTAAATCTTAACCAACCTTCTCCAACAAAAGTCACAGCATTAAGTACTCATGCTCTTAATAATTATCATGGGATTTTTCCATCTAGTTTTCTCGCGTCTGTCAATAACACCAGTTAAGACAGACGCAATAACGCGTAATTCGTAGAGCACTCATTAGCAATGAGGCTTAGAACTATCAGGCGTTCTGTTGTGTGGGATTATGTGAAGATAAATTCTAGGGATTAGGTGAGAGGATGAGGGGACACCGGTAAGGATAGAGTGAAGTGACAACTGAGGCAGTTTTATGCATCGAGGCTGCGAGGTGAACATGAACGAAGTTGAGGTCTATCGCGAGGTAATGGGACTTGCATGGGTTGGCTGAGGGAACGTGTGAGAGGGCTAAGGAGTCGTGTAAGTGGGTTGAAACTTGAAAGTAGGTTCAGGGGACCTTTAGGTGGGTTGAAACAAGTGAGCGGATTATAAGGACGTGTAAGTAGGTTGTTAAAACGAGTAAATAGGATACGGGGACAAGTTAGTGGCTTAAAAGGACGAAAAGGCGGGTTACGGAGACGGATAAGTCAGAAAGGAGCGGGGGAATGGATGGTTTAAGACGGCTTACGGTTAACTCAGATAAAGACAGCGTGGGTGAAAAGATGGATGGCTGGGTGGTGGCGAGAAGGGCGACTATGGGAGAAAAGTAAAGTGTGATCACTCAACTCTAGAACACAGTCTTCGGAGGATTTCCAAAAATTTTAGGAACTTTATGCCACAATCTTGTAGAGTTTGTAGTATAGAGTTAAAGATAGGAGGTGATAGTGAGATGATTGTACGTGAGAGAGCCAACGTCACTCTCCAACTTCAGTGGTCGGTGTGGCGGTCGGTGTGGCGGTCGGTGTGATGGTCGGTGTGGTGGTCGGTGTGGCGGTCGGTGTGGTGGTCGGTGTGGCGGTCGGTGTGGCGGTCGGTGTGGCGGTCGGTGTGGCGGTCGGTGTGGCGGTCGGTGTGGCGGTCGGTGTGGCGGTCGGTGTGGCGGTCGGTGTGGCGGTCGGTGTGGCGGTCGATGTGGCGGTCGGTGTGGCGGTCGGTGTGGCGGTCGATGTGGCGGTCGGTGTGGCGGTCGTTGTGGCGGTCGGTGTGGCGGTCGGTGTGGCGGTCGGTGTGGCGGTCGGTGTGGTGGTCGGTGTGGCGGTCGATGTGGCGGTCGGTGTGGCGGTCGGTGTGGCGGTCGGTGTGGTGGTCTGTGTAGTCTCCGGGTGACGGTCAATTTAAGCGCTGAAGTCATCTAGTGCTGAGAAATTATTTCAATGAGAAACACACTCTCATTGACGCACAAAAAAATCGCGAGTTTTGAACCGCGATGATTAGCCTTTTTAATGGTTATTGTGGATAAGTTGAACTATTTTTACAACCTTCACTTATAAAATGCGCCTGAATTTGGAAAATTCTCAACAGCTTTAAAATATGCATTCCATTTGTTATCAGTCAAAGTAAAAAACAAATTCTATTCCATTTTCGTACGCTTGAAAGAGTGCTTGCTTTCTCAATCTATTTCGTGAAAATTACTCAATTTTAAGTTTTTCTTCATTCCTAATAACGAACTTGATTTTTGAAGTTTGAGGAAATATTTGGCATCATGCATCTTCAGATACAAAGGTTCAGTTCGATGAGCTCGTAGCAGAGAAATGGCGAGCTGTCCAGCTAGAGATGTCCTACGGCTGCTACCGCGGCTACTGCACGATAAATTGAGAGAAATCTTAATACATCTAATTGCCACATGTTCACGATTCCCACGTGTGCACACTTTTACTTATAAAACCCAACATACACATTCTCTTTTTCTAAGGCGACATCTAGTTTCACTCCAATAACAATTAAAAACAGCCCTTCTTTTTGGAAAGAGACGTCCATTTTTTTTTGAGGACGCAACATCTACTTCATTATCTCAGCTCGAAATTATTTTTGAAGGAAGAGATTTGACTCTATTTCTAATTGTTTCACGTATTTCGAAAAGATACGGAATGGAAAATAAATATGTAAATAAAGCCAACTAGACGAGAAGGAATCCCCACAGCGAGATCGCAGCCAGAGCAAGAACAAACTCTAGATTTTGTTGTACGTTTTTCATACGGGAATTCCCAGCGCGCCTTTTACCAACAATAAAGATTTATTGTTCGCGTTGAGATTTGATACATGCGTTGGAGTGGCGCTACAGCTGCCCGCTGTGCGAACAGCCTCAAGGGTGGGCGCGTGCGTTCATTTACGAGCTATTTTCTTTTATTGCTTCTAGGGGCGATTTTATTGGGCGAGGCAGGTGGTATTCTGGAATCTAAGTGTTCCATAGTTCTACGGGAAATCTGACGGAGATGGTGTCTATAAATCTGGTACACATAGATCAGACGTACATGGCATCTATAAATCACACGTAGATGTCACCGTTATATCAGACGTAGGTATTGTAATAAGTCTCAAAAATTGTCAATGCAGATGAATGGCATATATACTTCAGTATTAGAAATGGCCCAGCATTTTTAGCGGACATGAATCAAGTATATCTTACCGAAATTGGCAGATTTTAACAGAAACATTGCCCCTGCTGATCTGATGTAGAAAGTTCAAATGGTCATTTTCAAGGCATGGTCACGCTAACTGTTTGAAAAGAATTACAATCTTAACTCATTTTCCATTTATCGTACTACAGTTTTATGTCTTATCAGTGTACTCGTCCCCCTGAAGTGACAGCATTCAATAATGTTCAATTAAACCCGAAAGCTTAAAATTTGGTAGCTACCTCAGAGCAGCCATTCTCTCGGCTTACTAGAACTACGTAGAGTGAGTGATATGCGCCTCTGAGAAAAGCTTCGCTGCTCTTCGAACATCCCAACATAGTTCTTGAGAAGCGGGCACCAAACAATGTCCCCTTCCTAATTATGCGAGTGACTTAAATATTTTTTTCTGTGCCGCGATGAAACCTGCATCACAGATACGCTCATCAAGCACTTCAAACTGTTTCAGAAAAAGATATTCGATGGTTATAAAATATAAATCTAAAGCCTTATTAATAGTTTGTCTATATATACAAGGAGTTTCAGAACAAGTGGTACAAAATTGCACACAGGTAGAAAATGGCCAAACAAACACTTTTTCTTCCACGAAATTTTCCGAAAAAAATCGGGTTTTTGAGATATTAGCTGTTTATTGTTTTAAATGATGAAATTTAATGACACAATTACACACACAACTTATTTAGAATTTATTTTACAATAATTGTTAAAAATGTGTTTCGCCTACATCAATGCACTTTTCAAATATTAGCTTTAACGACTGCCCGATATTAGGAAACACGTCTGGCATTTCAGAACCCTCACCGGCAGCTCCTGCAATTCTGGCCACGAGATCATCCTCAGATTCAATGGGCGTAGCATAAACAAGGCTCTTCATGTGTCCCCCCCCAAAAAAAAAAAAAAATCGAGTGGAGTCATGTCAGGCAATCTAGGAGGCCATACAACAGGACCATTTCCCCGATCCACCTAAAATATTTAAGTAATTGTGTAATTAAATTTCATCATTTAAAACAATAAACAGCTAAAATCTCATAAACCCGATTTTTTTCGGAAAATTCCATAGAAGAAAAGGTGTTTATTTGGCCATTTTATGCTTGGTGTGCAATTATGTACCTCTTGTTCTGAAAACCCTGTATGAAACATACTTTGCCTGGAATATAGGGCATTATTACAATTGGCAGCCTAAATTTAGCCGCCTATAGTTATGTCAATCAAGAGTTAGCAGCCCCCAGTTAGCATCCCACAGTTTTCATATTGCAATTTCCAGCCCAAAGTTTACAGTTTCAATTAGCAGCGCAGCCCACACTTAGCAGCCCAGTGTTCACTATCCGTGGTTAGCCACTCACACTTAGCAGCATACAGTGAAGCAGCTCACCCTTATTAATCAGCAGTTATCTGTCTTCAGTAAGCAATCCACTAGTAGTTTAGACGATCACATTTTCTCAGTCCTAAAACTCACATGAAAATGGAAAGGTTTCATCTCGTCCACATGCATAAAAAAGAGCGACACTCAGATTCGCATCGCGCTGTGTATCGCTTCCTGAGCAAGCTGTACGAGCAGCGATGCTTACAGGGCTTACTTTGAACTGCAGTTTGAGTCATGAGTCACAGGCTTGGACTAGAATGATTTGTGAGAGTCTAACCTTTGCTTTGATATCAGAGTTGACATAAAATAGATCCTGCGCAGGCTTTTGAACTCGTATAATTTCTCAGAAAAATTTATTGTTTATGCTCAGTCTAAACTAACAGCTCCTTTACTTTTCACAGCTTAAAGATTCGTTAACTTTTTAATTCATAACTTGTAATATGCAACTGACTTTACTGATATTAAATTTACGTTAAATTCTTTCAGTAATGAACCGTAAATTGTATCCATCTTAAATTTTGTACATTATTCTTAATTTAAACGTATCATTATTCCCTCAACTCAGCTGGTAACCCTGTTTTTCATAAATTACAGGCTTTTATGTATGATTTTTGTTGGAGTTCCCGCAGTCCAACAGAAATTAAGTTTTTTTTATTATCATGACTGGATGCTTGTTCGCATGTTCATTAAATTCGGGATAAGATGAGTGAATTGTAGCAGAATATTTTCATTTGTGTCATCTTTTATTTTTATGCATCTAAGGTCTAAAATTAGACTTTCGTTACAGAGACGGACATGTACAACCTGACTGGCATCTTCCTCGTGCTGGGCATCTCAACGATCATCATGACGGTGGTGCTGCTGTGTGTTGGTTATGAGAAGCTCATCGACCGCAAGAAAGACGAGTGCGTCGACATCCTCTTGTGTCGCTACAAGAGGAAAAAGACAGACAAGAGGCCGGCCAGAGGGACCATTTCCCCTGAGCCGCTGGTGGTTCCCCACAACAACGTCAGGAACGCCCCGCAGGCGTACGACAATGACACTGTTTCCTTATCATCCACGGAAGACAGGAGGTACTAGCTAGTTTCTTGCCATTCATGGGAGACAGGAAGTATTATTCAACTTCTTATTCCCTGGAAACAAGGGGCACTTGTCAGTGTCTTGTCAATCATGAAGATATGAGGTGCTAGTCTGTTAATTTGACATTCCTTGAAGACAAGAGGTACTAGTCAGTTACTATGTCATCCCTGGAGGACAGGAGGTATTAGGCAAAGTGGAACGTTTTGGTTATCGGACAGTTGATGGTAACACGCGTGATGTATGTTCAGGATGTGAATGAACATGATAAACTGAAATAAGTAACAACGCATCTCTTATGTTAATTACGTGGTATATGAGCATGACAAGAACTGCTACACCCAACTCTAGTGAAGAAAGTACTGACCACTGGCAGAAAATAAATACCAGCGTTAAACGAAATGAAGGACTGATGCAGTTGAAAGGAATATGCCAGTGATCATGCCTGTGGTTCACTAGTGACGATCGTCGCTCGGCTTTTAGTAAAACAAGAAGTGTGCTCCTGAAGAATGTGCATTATTCGATGAATAATTTCCGTGACTGGTACCACACGTCAATAAATGTTTGTTAGATTAAATTAGATATTAGTTAATTTTTTGAGTGACTATTAAACAACACATTCAAAGTTTATTATTATTGTTTTAAAGTCATTCAACTATGACTGTGTACTGTGTAGCCAAGTTTTCTTATCAGAAAAAGGAAAACTGGGTGTGACATGTTGAAAAATTATATTGCTTCGCTGAAATTCGAGTTGCAAATAGGGCTAAATGCTTGCAGATGCGGTTGAAAAACGCACTACTGGAACAAGCGCTTGTTCAATCAAGGCTAAGTAGTTCTTCTTTGAATAGAATATCTAGTCATGACGAAGAAATCTGTACCTTTTTACCGCTGATGAAGAGACGAAGAGATAAGAATCAACGCAAACGATCAACAAGGAATTTGCAGGCATTTTGAAAAGCGGTGACGAGTGACTCACTGAAAGAAAACAGGATATTGAGGCTAATTATGAGTGCCCATCATGGTGATGATGTGTACTCTTAATTAGTACACCAGTTGTGAGATTCTATATCTTATTAGTTTGCTTGCGCTCATATACCAAGAAATTAACATAGAAAAGTTTGTGAAGAATATACTTATATCGATACATATTACCGTGCAATTATGCTAATGAATAACAATCATTAAACGAGTAATTTTTCATATTATGCAACTATGATTTTACGTAATTACACCATGGTACTACTATGCTAATATATATAAGTTAGTGAAGAATGTATAGTATTTATAAATATTAACAAACAGTCTCGTTAGCGACAAACAATCGTGGGTGTAACTTCTCATGTAAAGCAACTCGTTGCAGAGGGACTGGAGGGAGCGGCCAACACAACGGAAACTTTTTGGTGAATTATTTTTTTTTGTTTGTTTTCACATGCGCTGTGAATCAGGGAGGCCAAGTTGTTTATTCTTACTAAAGTCGACAAGTTTTGTTTTTTCCAAATAAAATTATATGAAAAACTCAGTATGTGACAACTAGGTAGTGCTACCAGATGCTGAATGGTCTTTAAAGAGAAATTTTATTGGGAAAGCTCAGTCGCGAAGATTTTCACCAAAAAAATTACTCGTACATGTTGTAAATATTTGTCTGGGATAATTGAGTCTGTAAGGGCGAGTCTGTAGGAGTAAACGATGCGAGGTGCGTTTGTGTCGAGTTTGAAATGCTTGTGAGTTTTATCGCGACCAATGCGTGAGGAATCAATTTTAAAAATTTTAAATAATTCATGATTCCAATTTTGCACAAGTTTATGCACAGAAAAATCGGAACTTTACGTTGAAAGCTCGACTTCAATTACGACGGAATATTTTCGCAACTAATTCATAGTGCACAAAATATCATAAAAATCGTTGTACCTACAGCTGTGCTTCTTCGTCGGGATCATTTTCATTACAAGGGGAGAAATATGAATTTGTGCGAAGCAATGATTTTACGAAATGATTTTATTTTTTTGTCAAGTTCCCCGCAGGTCAATTAAATTTTACGGTAAAAAATAAACTTTTCAAATTGATACAGTCACTTTAAACTTTCATTTAAACATATGACACGTGTTGCAAACACTGCGATGTAAAATTTTACGTGTATGAAGTGAATGTTTTAGAAGCCTAACAAGGCAGCTGTTCGTAAACTTCTTTTACATATCTCAAGCGCTGAATGATCGTTTTAATTGACCAAGACCTTCGTAAAAACAAAGACTATTTACAGGATGGCCTGCTCGAAGGAAAGTGAAAAAGAAACTCCAGTTCAGATGATGTTGAGTAGAGTTCCCTAATTGAGAAAACTAACCTGAATCAAGCCTTTATTAATTGTTGGGTCAATCTAGGTGCCTTGCGGTACATACCCTGGTGTGTGATGTATATGGTATCCTTTACATATTAATTTTTGTGTAACTGAAGCTTTAAATGTTTCTCATTCTGTTCACGCTTACAATAACCAAAATACTTTGTAGTAAACACAATTGATGGCAAGTTAATGATTTAGAGAATAGACACCAGACACAAATTGTTCCATTATCTCATGCGCCATAATAAAATTCAAATTAAAAAAAACACCTTGAGGTATAACACGAATCAGAGCGTAACCGTGGTAAAATCACACTTGAAAAAGTGACGTCAGAGTATGAAGCGCAAGTCGAACGATCGACTCCAGCGGGCGACAACGGGGGATGTTTCTGGGGACGTAACCTTAATTGACGGTGAATTTAGGGTCGGAAAGTTGGAGATTTGGCATTCAATGAACAAGTATGGCAGCCTCTTGGAAGAGTTCGCGCTCTACTTTCTCCAATCATTCGTGAAACTTTACCAGCGATTTGAGGTTTTAATTTTTTAGAGTACTCCAACTCGCTGAGAGCAGGATTAAAAGTTATGTGGTCGGCCTGACATAGTATGAGCGCTATTTTTTCTAAATAATGTTTTAATAATTCGGGGATGAAGAAAACGTCAGTTTAATCTCTCAGTGAAAACATTAAAATAATCCTTATGCTCTTCAAAGATGGTGTTTTCCGTTTAAGATGCAACAAATAAAATTCTTCCTGAAGAATCGTTCAGCGGCCTCTCTTAATTCCAGTCGTTGGAACCTTCAAACTAATCGATATATCATCGAGCAAGTACATTGTTTTGATGTCGAAAAATTATTTATGAAAAATGTTTTTTTTCACCTGCTACGGTACTTCAACCGGCGCACGTGTTTATGGATCGACAAGTAATCGAGTCAATGATTGTTTCAAATTTGTGCGCCATGAGCGATGATTACATTCATGCTTGAGGTTAGTACAATTTGCTCGACAGAAATACGGTTTGCTCATTACACTAATAATACGAAAGAACAACATTACTCCAAATTAGATAGAGCCTTGAATCACTTCAGAAGAACTTTTATATTTTTCCTTTCATGAATACAGGGAACATTTTTGAGATACTATTCACAGAAGTATTGACGCATAATTACTTCGTGAGAACGAAATATGCATTAAGTTCGGAATTCCGCCAATTTCAAATCAAAGTCCTCACTCTACGCGGCGTCTGCTCCAGCTATTAAAGCATTCAAAGCCTCTAATCGGATTCTAACATCGATTAGGGCCGCAGCCTTACGTTCTGAGAGTCTGTAGAGCTGGCTACGGGTTCCTATTTTATTAACATTCGACAAATTTTCTATCCAATAAACCTTTAAAATACATCAAACACTAAAATATCAGGCTTCAAGAATTGCTGTACAGACGCAGAGCTTGAGTTTAGTGCCAGGATAACTCTTAGGTGTTTTTATAATCGTGATAGAAAGTAGGAGCGAGATCTGCGTGTAGTCTTTTTCGGACACCCAAACTTGACAACTGAATGGAGGCTTTGGTTCCTAGATATTTCATACTAATACTACTCGTATATTTAATTTTCAATAAATGGATAAAAATGTGAGTTTCGATATGCATGAATTATAGTTAGAATTCTGTGGGATAATTTTCTGCACATCTCTGTAAGTTTGCTGTAGATCTTCGCTTATTATCATGGAGTCTAATAAATTGTTCTTAGAGTTAAAATGGATTCGTTAAATCATCAGAATGGAACATTATTAAGGGATTTGATGTCTCCATTTTATATTATTATGGCGCTGTTCTCTCCATTTAACTATAATTTGTCTGTGTTTTATTTGTTGTCGCTGTTCTAAATATTTCTTATTCTCTTGCTTCGTGATACATAACAATTTTTGAGTGAACATTCAATATTGTTTCTGTATTATAACCCCCATCGAATGCTTTCGGTCGTTATTATGTTATTTAAAAATAGTTGATGCATTGTTTATTTGTTGTAAAAACTTAAAAGCAATTTGAAAGTTTGGTAAATTGTGTGCTTCAATTTACTAAGATTAAAACGAGAAAAATTTACTATTATTATTTAGTGCTTATGACTGCGTCAAAGCGCAGGAGTACACGTTAGTTAATATTCTCTGTGGTTTCGACGTGTGTCCGTTCTTGAGGGTGTTGGTAGTCATTTGTTTTCATTTTGTAGCTCGATTGCTTACACAGGCAGACTTCGTGGACGTATGCGAGAGGTTGTTCTGCTTCAGTGAGCACGTACGGTACTTCGTTAGTGTGTCCCGTTAGCGGTTCGTATTAGGCGGTGATATGTAGCTCTTGTCAAGGCGTAAAAAGCAATTTCTGAAAACATCTGTTGGTATCGTCTGCCCTAAAGGACATAATACAAGAGCATAGAGCTGTAATTTCCCGTCGACTAAACGTTCTGCTTTGCTACGTCTTACGGCTGTTAACAAATTTATAGACTATACAATTTTGCAAAAATATGCTGGTGAAAGTCGGACTATTAAGAAATTATTTAATTTCCTTTAATAAATTATTAATTTTGGGCAGCTGTTTGGTAATTTTTAGAAGAATTCAACGTTACCAGCTATTACTATGCGTTCATATATAATGTTAATTTTACCTGTCAAATAGCTCTCAAAATAGTTGCGCAAGAATACATCTTGGTTTTTAATCCAATGATACAATGTACTTTTGGCAATAACTTCTTCAGCATGCCACTAAAATATTTTTATGTGTCAAAAAATATTCTCAATAAATCAAAATTACGTTATTCTATTAAAAAAAGTTTTACGAAGCGCCTCGCCTGCTTGATTATTGAGCTCAGATTATGGAAATTACTTCAGTACCAAACCTCCACTCTGTTTTAGCCTAGCTGAAATCATCCAACCTGGATCATTGAGTTCGAACTCACAGCTTCAATGGAACCAATACTAATCTTTGCCACTTTGTAATTCACCTCCTCTCTATTCGTCAGAAACTGATGCATCGAAGTAACGTATCGTAAAGCCGCTTTTTCTGAAGTCTTTATTTACGGCATCACTTCATTATGATGAAATGAGCACTAAGTTTTGCTGTCAGTTTTTGTTGATTTCGATTGCCATTGCCATTTGTGAATGTAAATTGCCTTTAATTGCGATGTTCCGTGGTTCTTAATCACGGGTAGATATTTTTTTTTATGTAGACGTGACGCACCGAATGAGTGGTGTTTTGCTTTGAGAAACTCATCATATGAAGCTAGTTTTGTTCCACGTGAACAAGTAAGATTATGAATGAGTGGTATCGCTCATTTTCATTACACAGCAAGCGGGTAACTGTGGTAACTTAGTCTATGACTCCAACTCACAAATGCATAGATAGCCGAGCATCTCACAAACAATGTAGGTACGATATATAACGAAGAAATCACTCCTATTCAAGCTAGATTTCTAGAGAGACATAAGTCAAAGGAATACTTACTAGAAATAGATAATATAATACAGATAGCCTCAGTCTCACCACTGCAGGTCACGGAGCAGGTGAGGTGCATGCTCCGGATGATCATAGGCTTGAGTGAGATGCGACGTGTGTGGGACTGCGCTAGATTGTTCTCAGGGACAAGTGTGGTGTATCGCAACTTGTAGGCTGCTTCAGCAGGCTTCGTGCATGTATGGCAATGGTTGTTTTACTGCAGAAGTATTGCATAAAATATATTGAAATGTGTAAGTAATTGCGACAATTTAACGAGGTTTTTGACAACGATTCCGGTAAAAAATGTCATTTGGATTGAATTTTCGGACAACGTTTTCTCAATCCTACATATCTGGTGTCAGAAATTTAGTATTAAGAAATGTACTCATTAGACGAGTTCTCGACTTAAAATATATGTTCAGGCTATACGCATATTTTTAAGTTGTTACCGCATGACTGGATTCATGTAGGTATATATATATATATATTTATCCATACGTATTTATTCCTGGAGTAAATCTTGTTCTTTAATATTCTGTTGCATAGGTGCGTAAGAAAGAGTATGCTAAGGGAGCACATAATTCTAATGTTATTGCTATCTCTCATGAGAGAGAATGTTTAGCGTAATAGACATATCTAGGTAAAATTAACACATATTTATCATGCATGTATATATCGTTGTTTTGGAATAACAACAACCAAACTCTTACTCACATTATAAGTACGATGAGTTCGGTTTTGGGGTCACATAGCGGAAGTATGATGTTACATGGGAAAACTTGTGCGAATAGGTTCAAAAATTTTCGGTGTCGAACTCGTAAGCACAGGGGATTCCAAATGCCATTAGTCTAGTCTTGAAGTTATAAATGATGGATTCCGTACATTCAGTAAATCTCATTTGAGCATGTAAGTATACATATATACATACAATCTTTGAATCTCGAATGTCGTATAAAACATTACAATTCCTTGAACAAGGAGGAAAACCTTAATCCATCCTACTCGTTGACTTTGACACCGGCTGGAGATCGTTGGCATCGAAAACGGATGAGAATCTTCCACATCGGCAACGGCTTCATATTGTCGTCTTTTAAAACAGCTGGAAATCCCTGGCTTCGATGACTGATGGAGACATTCAGGATAGATCATGGATTTTCACCGTAATTCAATGAAATGAAATGTTTTGACTGGTACTTCAACGTCTGCTTTTCTTGCAACCATGGGACCAATTCAACAAGCCAAATGAATTACCATTGCAGCACGGCTAATATAATAAACTTGGTTACCTAAAGTAGCTACGATGTGTAAATTCATTTTCTTTTCTTGCAATTATAAATTAAAACTTGAGCGTTTTAGTCAAGAAGCCGTATGAATTTTAGTAGCATTTGTAGAACGATGCTCTTCGTAGATAACATTTAAGAGATTTGGAAATGTACCACTTTCTCTGACACAAATGTATGTCCCCTACTCTATGAAGTGATTAAATATTGGAAACTACTCACATTTCGCTTCTTTTTCAAGCAAAAACTATCCCAGACTAAAGCAAATTGTGAACTAAATTTAAATTAATGGAGCGAGTGTTTTAATCCCATTCGTCACTTCTGCTAAGTGGTTCATTAATTTTTTCTGGGACGAACCTCTCACAAAGAGTAAACCTTACTTCTGATTGTTTTTCAATGTCGGTGTTTCAATGAATACAATATTATAGCTAATTAGTTTTCGCTTAAATTAGGTAGAAATAAGTTGGGCAGGATATAAGTGCAGCACTTCAGCGAGTATGTTTGCCTCCACCAGCACGGACAAGTCCCAAGCTCCCTCACTTCGATGCACCGACGCGAGTTTCACGCAGGAGAGGAAAGCGTCCGGTGTGTCGCTGGCTGTAGGCTGGTGGTGAAGAATGATGGCGGCTGTATCTGCCTAATGCAAGGCCTTGTTGTTTACTGCATCTCCCCGCCCGTCCAGCAGAATATTCTGCGTCCTTGGGCGAAGCGACTTAACTAGGAATTTATACGTAGAATGTAGTCTAGCTCTACGAAATCACGTAGAAATAAGGCAAGCTATGTCTCCATTAATGAGCATGTAGATTACAATTTCGTGCACATCTTCTTCATCTCTTGAATTATGAAATATTTTTGCGAATAATTTGTGGCGCGCTAAAAACTTGGATGAGGACAATGAAGTCAAAGATAAAGACCCGTAATTTCAATATTATAACTCTATAGTGTACAACGTCGGCAGTGTCGCTTGTGCACTCACGTCAGGTGTTTGAAGAACATATTTATTTCCCATGTTCCTGCAAATATACCTACATATAACTTCTTAAATTGTTGCATATGTTGTTAGTCTAAATGCTCTAGTAAGTAACAGCTGTGCTCTACTCAGAAAGGTATTTATTACAAGTTTTACATCCGAGGTATTTTCTTTACCCGTTACTTTCCCGGCAGTGAATTTAATGAGACGGGTGTGCTCACACACACTCACAATTTCTGTCGATACATCA
>CM059567.1:15813116-15985342 GCA_030386875.1 Morinoia aosen | reverse complement strand
TGAGAAAACTGATTCACCCAAATTCTTTGGAATTGTCATTGAGAAGAATCTGTAAAATATCTGAATTGATTGAAATTCCCAACGAAGTAAAAAATACTAAATCCTAAGAGCTCTAAAAATATTATATAGAACATTCGTTCACACATTTTAACAAAAAGGAATACAAATATGGCATGGGACTGATAAAAGTAATTCTTTTTACAAACTAAAATAGCTCTGTGAGAAATAATGAACTTGATGTACAATGCCCACGCAAATGATTCATTCAATTGCTTTGAAGTATTTGAGCTCTCAGATCTATATCATTTTCCTGCGTACTTTCATGTATAAAATTTTGAATGATGAAGGCGATATAGCTCATGAACTGCAATTATTGGCTTTCACTGTAGTTTAGCAAGAAATCGAAGAAAAACATACTTTTTAACTCTTAACAAAATAGATCTCATTACTGTTTCCACTTCATTCGAAGTAAAGTTTGGAACGCGATGGTGTCTAACATCTGTGGAAGAAACTGCTGTGCAGCATTCAAAAAATCTTCGATGTCATTTTTTGTCAAGTACACCAGCTCTAAACAAATCATGCTGTTAAGAAATAGCAGTTTTCTCTTTTTTCAGTAATATTTGCTTATTGATTTGGAATTAAACCAATTAAAAATTAATTTTTTAACATGCAGTTCTCGCTTCCATCATTAAATAATAACGATAATTAAATTAATTTCATTTTTGTTCACAAGTTGAACAATTTCCGTCAGTCTAGTGTACGTTTAGACACTAGTTTTTTAGACCAAAAGAAATTGTGAACGAAGAATAGGTTTTCCTTTACTGAATGAGCTAAAATTCACTGAACTGAATTGCGTGTGCCAGTAATCCCATTTCAAGCTGTTCGCTGTAATAATCCAATGTCCTAATTCGACTGACGTGAAGGTGGAGCAAATAAATTTTCGAATTTGTTTGCACAGTTTAATTTGTTAAAACACTGGTATAATGTGACAATATAGAGTTATGACTTGCAGAATGTAATAATTTCATTCTCTGAATCGTTACTCGCAAATCATTTCTTTAGGTTTTGAAAGGTTTATTTATTCGTTTTGGAATTCAAAAATTTCACAATTACATGATACGTAATTATGTTTCCTGTTATCTAGTCACAAACTTCATTGATTTTAAAGTCTATTTGTCTAATCCCATGTATGTAAAGTGTGTTCAACCAGGTACCTATAGAAAACATACATCTGAATAGTAGCTTTATTGCGTAGATGTTTCCCAGTTAAAATCCAACGGAATTACCCTAAACTGATTTTTACCATAGCTCTTGTAGATGTTTTGTTGAATGACTTACTCGTTACTTCTCCGTACTTGTTTGGTAACTTGAATTCATGCTCTTGAAACCACAGGTATCTCAATTTATTTCAAGCTTCAAACATTTCATTGCTCTCTGTTCGCGTGAGCCATGGACAAAGATTTTAAAGTTGATTAGCTGACACAGCCCTTTCCTCTCCAGAGCTTGTCAGCGTTGCTGGTGGCGGTTTGCTTGCAGTTCTTCCTCGAATACGGAGGTTATTACGGGTTCTGCGCCATACAGGCCCTCTTGACCTTCATTGGTGAGTAATTTCCTTTTCTTGATTTTTCTATCTGAATTTCTGGGGAATTTCACTTTCTACTTCGTAAAGAACGTTTCGTGAGTTGGTTAGTTTTCGATCAAAGATTTAATTTTCTCATTTTAACTTTTTTCCTGTCTGTACGTTCGGAAACATTAAGCGTGTTTACCACATTACATAGTTCTAAAGCACAAACACTGGGCGATTTTCTCCCAATTCCAACCCAGCGTTTGACGTACGTGGTAGCCAATTGCGAATAGGGTTTATGATCCAGGGTCAAGGAAGAACATAAGATCCTTTACTCAAGTCTATTCCTACGCTCGGAATGTGGGCTTTAATTATTTTTCGGATTGAACTTACATTATGAAATTACTTTATTGTCCTCAAAAACGGAAGTGATGACTTGATAGTTACGCGGTTATGCATGCGAAATATTCATGCAGAATTTCTTCTCCCAGTTATCTTCTAAAATTTACTGAATGCATGGCCCGAACTGAGTTAGGTAGGCCTTTTTTTGTTAAAATAAAATTTTTTCTTTGTGCTAAGGACTACTTTTTTTTGGTTCACAGTGGTCCTGTTTTTCAGCACCTATTACTTTCTTCTTCGATTTTGAACTTGTTTCAAAATCTTCTTTCTCAACTTATAGTTTCTATACCCTGTCTGCATAGATTCCGCGTTCCCTTAACTTCATACTAAATGGTGCCTCCCACCTTCTTCTCTTTGCATCGCCTTTGTTGCGGATAGGAAGGCTTAAACTAGCTAATAATCTAAAAATCTTGCAGAATGCATTCCGAAGAACGTGAATTTTCTGAGACGTTTAATATGACCAGAAATGGCCTTAAATACTTGGAGAATTGTCGCCCCAGAGAGGTTCAACTATTGTATCTATGGAAATTATCAGTGTTTTTTTTTTGTTTTGTTAAGAAACATATTTTCGCGTTTCAATGATGTCCCGTTTTTCATCACCTCTGGCTTTCTTCTGTAATTTCAGGTATAAAACTCTTGAACAGTTAGTATTTTTCCAAATTGGCTTTTCTTGTTTCCTAACCTTCCTTCTCAACTTACTGTTTCTATACGTAGGGGATCATGTGTGTGAGCACACCTAGTGCGTATAAATTCCACGTTCCCTAACACCATAACTGAATGGAGCTTTCCCCCCTCATCCCTCTGTAACACCCTTGTTGAGGGAGGCTCAATCTTATAGTGTAAAAATTCAATAAGGCCGAAGAATATATCTCCCAAACATAAGTAGATAAAATAGTTTTTAAAATATTGAAAATTGTTAAGAAGATCCTCGATGTTTAAGATGTCCAAGAAATATTAAAATTTATCCAATCTGCCAGCAAAAAATTTAAAGTAGATTCATATACAATACTTCTTCATATCACGCAATCCAGAATCGTATTTGCAATCTTCCAAGTCCACCTACCTTCTTGTTAAAGATGGCACAAAGCAACGAGGTTATTTTGTTCATGATTCTAATTGAGAAACTATTTTTTTAATCTACTTCGTCGTCATATATTCTAACGTGTAGCTCATGAATCCCTGGCAGCCTTGTTGCTCACCGTGGCATTTCCAGACCAGAGAAGAGTAGAGTGACGAACCTCAGCAGACCTGCTCAGATGAACCGAACTGGTCGGTGTGGCTCCCTGAAGTGGTCTCGCTGAGCCATTTCACATAACCTAATTTTAGCAAGAGGCTCAGATTCAGAAGTCCTGCTTCCAATAATTGTATCTGATTTTAAATAATTATTAAAATGTGCTAGCTATATTAGTCTAATTGTGGAAAAGTTTATCAATTTTTACTGTATCTTGTTGAAGCATTTTCTTACGTATAGCTCAAGCCCTCATTGATTTTACAATTTCCCATTTTTTGTGTATTGAGCGTTTCTACGAGGTCATGTCGAATAACTGTATTTATGAGAGTAGTTCTGCTTCGCACTACTATTCTATCTATTTTATATATTGAATTTAAAATATATTAGAAATTGTCAAAATATGAATTCGATGTAGATTCACAACATCAGGGAAGTTTTACTTTATTTTTTCTAGTATACAAACCATTCAATGCTTTAGTTAAATGAATCTCCTTTTACAGGATATATTAATAGTAAAAATAAAACATTATTTACAAATTTGTTGGCATTTTAACGATATGTATGAAACCATGTAAACATATTAATAAAATATTGAATTAATAAACTTTCGTTTGAAATTCCGGTGATATAAAATAATCTTGAGTTGCAAACTCTAACCGCAGGAAAATAAATATAGGTTTGATCGATACAATACTTTATTTCACGTTTTTTCATATCAGCTACAAACATACACTTTCCAACACAGGTTAGCTTGTGCTCCGTAGCTGTCAACTCAACGCTGGGGGTCTAGAGCCATTAAAGTATAAGTAGGAATTATGTTGCCTAAAGGTCTTCTCAACACAAACCTAAACGACCGTGAGATCGACAGTCGGTAACTCTAACGGCGATTTTTGTTCAGAACAAACGAGGAGCCTTTGAAACGTCGCCTGTCTCGAATAAACTCGTCGATCAAAGGTTCACAATACGAACATCACGAAGGACTTGCTAGAGGACACTCATATGCCAACAAATGTCTTTTCATATTTATATACGGAATGTTCTAATGCTATAACTCTCAGCTACTGTAACGTAAGTCAACTGTTTAACCCCGTAACGTCTTCCAATGGTACGCTAACAGGAGGTCTTGTATAGGTTAAATGAGGCACTAACATAATTTGTTACCGTTAAACATCTTCAAAATTTAACATCACACATGAAGCTTGAAAATTAGGCACTATAATTTCAATGACAAATATCCGCTCGCGTTAGTACGCCATGCATTGCTTACAAGTTTGCTAATATTCCTCGTTTAGGCTGACAGAGGTATGGCTCGCATCACCGATGCAACTTGATGTTGTGATTCTGTTTCTATGTAATTATTCTGTTGCCTACCTTGAAAAACCTACAATGAAGCCCCGTGCAACGAATTCATTGAATTTCAGAAGATTCACTATAGCCTGATTTAATACGACCCATGCAATATTTATACCATCAAGGATGGCCCCTTTGTATGACAACAATGTATAATTTCCATTGAATTGAAGCACAGAAGTCAAAATCTACGCAACACTCTTGAAATAAAGTTCAAGTAATTCTAATATTATGTCGCACTGCTCATCAAATTAAATGGCGGTCAAATTGGCACCCCAAAGGATCGTGTTTAAAATGAACAATTTGAAGGCTCTCTTCATATTTATATTAGACACGTAAGCAGTTTACCAGCCATGCATGAATAGAATACTCATTTGAGAACTGCTTAAAAAAATAGACAATTACGCTTCATGGATTAGAAATTTGATAAATATATTGAACTACACTTAGCGTAGGGTATGTCCCACGAAAACATTCCAACATCAACGCTCTTATTAGGCTTTTCTATAGATTAATAAACGATCTATAGACACTTATCAATAGGAAACAGCAGGTTGAGTCAGCAGCACTCAGTTATCTACTGAGGCATCGTTGTGGTCGATCAGAAAGTGGGCCGTGTCAGTCAATATTGTCTGCAAAATTGGTCCTCAGCTCCGATTGCGAGAGAATGTGCTTCGAGAAATGCCCACCCCATCTATGCTGAACAAATGTTGTCCGCTACATCCGCGTAATATGGCCATGTGTTCAATTAATACATCCACGCGTTCACAACAATGGTGACACGTTGCATTTTCACAATTCTATCAGTCCATCTGAATTAAACAAGTTAAATAAGGTCGGGCCCTGAATCGAAGTTGAGAACATGCACACCTTTACGTTTCGAGTTTTGAAAAGCCTTCTAAGTTACCAAAGAGTCTATAATAGATATTGAAGCTGCATTATTAGGTAAATGTTGGAGAGAAATTTAGTGACGTACTGTTTTCATATTTGCATACTGACAATAGAGGAAATGATTAGCAACTTTCTTATCAAGTTTGCGTTCAAAGTCCACAATTGTTTGCTGGAGAGAAATACGGTTTCTCTCAAGCTAAGCCAAATTAAATTGGTTACTCGTCTCATCTAGCTACACAGTATTGCAAAAAATATTTAGTGGGTAAATCGCACAAATGTTTGATTACTCAATTCTGGGCCGTCATACCACCAAGTTGTGTGGTTTACAATGTCACAAACACAAATCTATTGAACAAACGATGGATATTCATTACCCTAGTTTCGGCGTAAGGCAGTAAAGCTTGCCCAACATTAAACATCAAATCTACCTCGACAGATCGGAAACTGCACCAGACTATATTTTCATGAACCGGAATGATGGGTCTTGGGCGCCGCACACAGTCTGAACATAGGGTCGAGAGTATATACGCTTCCGTTAACGCGATGCATCTAAAGTTCTCTAGCGCACTGAAGCAATCAAACCGACGAACAAAGAGCTCCATTATGCGTGAGAGCTACTTAAAAGAACTCAAGAAAATCCCGACATGGAAAGACACTCAAACTGACTAAGAACGATGCTAGGAAAGGTCTATGGCCTCTATGAGAAGAATCGAGTTTGCACTCGCGTAAGGGAGGGCGGGCTTCTTCTCTAACTTCAGGCATGCACATCTTAATATCTATATGCTCTCATACTCAAAAATTTCACAATATTGGCTATCATTGTCGTGCGACCTTTGACCTGAACCTCCTAACTAGAGGGCTCCATCGCAACAACATTGTGTAGTGATAAAAAAAGTAAAAATTTTAGCCGCGTCAAGAAAAGGAGACAGTTGATCGAACGAGTAAATGCGTAATTTACAGTATTATGAAAAAGACGACAAAAATATTGTCTTGTCCCATCAGATAATTAAAAACGCAATTTTTCCCAGAAAATACAGCAATATTAGAGATTGAAACAGGATTAGGAATTCTCGAATCATAACCTCAAAGACATTAACCTCGAACCCTAATCTTTGAATGCTAGCTAGAGTGATCACACGTTTCAAAACACTGAAATAACACAAACCAACTCTATAAAAACAGTGAGTAATCGTTTATGCGCCGGTACTGGTGTACGAAGAAAAATTTAAATACGGTGGTTCTGGCTTTACACGCGATCACGGAGTTCACCCAGCTTCAGAACCCACGCAGGTGGGGCAGGGAGACGCACAGGGCGATGAGGGAAATATTGATCTGACACCTCTGTAGGTCCTCTATACGTGGACCAGCCACAATTTGGAAGCCATTATTTCTGGAGTGAAGAGTGATTCACGAAATGAATGACAGATATCGTTATAATTTCACAAGATTTTACAAGGACACTCAATTAAGGATAGAGCAAGAGACTGGGAATTCTACATCAAGAAATACGTAGTATTTACCTCCATGTGCGAGCGTTCATGTCTCAAACAGCACAACAAGAGAGAGCCACTATCGGTCATTCCTTGAAATCCACAGTCAAAAGTAGTGAAGTTTTTTTAAGGTTGCTGCAAATGATGTGGTCTTAAATCGAATATTGTGGCCCCTGTCGGTCCTCATAGGAGACGAGAATGAAGGTTTTGAAAACGCCGCAGCTCACATAGAAGTGCTTCACTACAATGCAAATACAAACTAGTCGCTAGACTAAAGGGATAGCTCTACTGAAACGCACTATTCTGTCATTGAGCCTCTAAATTGCACCGAACTAGGCATTTGTTCCTCAAAATCTTCACAAATCTACGCTAGTGAACATCGTCGCGGCATCTCGCAATACTGTACCAAAAAATAGCATTCCAGTGACAGAGCAGCTGGGCCACACAATGGGATGCTTATGACTCCACGATGCAGGACTCCACATGCGCAAAAAGCAACATGCTATTAGTCTTTCGTACGGATACAGATGGCCGAAAGCCACAAGCGGCAATAATTTTACGCAGGAATGATTTGCATCCTTAATAGAAATAACTTAAAGGGCAAATGACTTCGAACCGGTAACTTTTTTAAGGGTTAGACGCGATACTTCGACGCTTAAAAAGATTTTCTTAGTTAAGAATGTAACACTCATGCACACAATTTCATGCACACATACGTCGAAGAAATGGAATACATTTTTACAACAAAAATATACATTTTCAAAAATAGGTCAGAGACTGATAAACGAGTATCATTATAAAAATAAATTAAGTAGAGGCCAATGCCTGATAGCTTATCACTACGTTCAATTTACAATTAAACTATAACTCAGGAGTAAATAAAGACCGCAAGGATCACCACAGAACTCATCATTTGGCGTAGGGTTCAGTGAAACTATTTCACATGAACCAGGGGCCACGCGTAAACCTCCTCGCCCTTGAGAATATTATCCTTCACACAGAAATAAAATTGATTCACGTTCTAACACTTCAATTAACACGGGATGAAGACAAATTCTAATGCAGTGCATATGACACGATAAAACATTAAGTTAGAGACTGACAACGTCTCAGTTTATGAAAATATTATACTGTATTTCAATGCGAGTGTTGTGATTTCAATATTTGAAGTTTGGATCAGCCTCACGATAACATTGCAATTAAAGTCTGTATAATATCCAACAGAAAATAGGGAACGAAATCCAGATCAATGATCTTCTACCCAACGAGTTTCTCGTGCTTAAGACGAAGTGTGGTGCCGGTTGAACAGAGAGACGAATATGCGCGTCACTTTCAACAGAGTTCGTAAGTCCTATGAGAAAGAGATATAAAGGCTTTCTGTTTTCGAACTGTAAAAGTAACTTTAATAGGAAATCACATAACAAAAGAATTGGAACGAGAGATGTGAGAAAACTGAAAAAATGGCTCTAGAAATTCACACTTTAGACTTATAGAACGTTGGGCAAAATACGGCACTGAAACGAACTTTTTTTGCAGCAGTTCGAACAGAAACATTGCAACCGTATTATATGGAAACAAATTTCCTAATGAGAGATACAGCTAAGTTCAAGACATACCAATTCATAAATGTCTGGAATGCTTAATCAGAAGCTGATATTTCTATGTTAAAATCGACCTATATCTAGGCTGAACTTAAAATATAGAAATCACCATACATTCGAGTACATAAATTCATGTCGGAGGTAAATGATATGCTCGTGAAAGTTCATATCGAGAACCAAAAATTTAGAACCACCATATATAATTCACGTCATACTTGGAATTCATTAGAATCACTCATTAAAATAGACATGAAATTTTCTTAACAATTTTATTTTCTTCTTAAGATAATTGGTATAGTGATTATGCAGGGTGTCTCTAGAAAGTGGCATCAATTCATCGTCTAAAAATGTTAACAATATTGTTTGAAATTGCTTTGAATTTTCTGAGTCTAAAATTCACACTGAGTTTGCCAAACTAACACTTCTTTTGTTTTCCGTTTTAGGAATTAATAGAAATTTAATTTACAGCAACTGCAAAGAAATTTTGAGCCCAAAGCCAATCAAATGTGGAAGTTCAATGTGTATTTATTTCTAGATTTCACAGATAAACGAGAAACATTTAGAATTTTTTCCATGAAATCTGAAAAATACGTTGCGATATCCACAATTAATTTAATTAGATTCAAGTCTTTTCAACATACATTTACTCCTACGTGCTCATTTCAATGATGTAGAATTTTTAGAGACACCCTGCAACGTCGTACGCTAGCTTTGCAAGTCCCACAAGCGCAGCTGAAAAGACATTTTTGCCTCTCGTGAGTCATGACATTCAAATTCTCGCGTGCATCAAAATTTCGGAAGTCAAATTAATTAGTTTCATTGCAAACTCCGACGCTTAGCTTTCTTGGTAATACCAATCCGTGAAATATTTCCGTGGAAATCAATAATTCAATGAAGATTTTATATAAGATTAAGCACCTCACAGTGGAAGAGCCCAAGTTGTGGAGTTTCAATTACTATAGCTCCGTTATTATACTTCTCTAATTGTATCGAAAAAGAAAATGTCAGTAGTTTTTGAAACAATCGTTTTGGGAGATGGAATGATTTAATAGTTATTAACCCTTTAACGCCCAAGAGGACACCAGTGTCCTCTTTCAAAGATACCCTCAATATATTGTATTTCTTGTTCAATTAGTTCCCTATGTGTACTTTGAAGTTCTCTGCCGGGTGGCAGTTCCTATCCCATCCTGATATCGGTGACTGCCTGATGCCAGCGCCAGTTTAGTGACGGTGGTTGTGTTAACGGTAATATGAGTACAAAAATTCGGACGTTAAAGGGTTAAACTTTGCCACTAAAACTGATGACATCAATGTTCGTTATTTTTTATGAAAATTACACAACGCAATTTTTTATAGTTAATCTGTAAAATCCCTTCCTTTTATGACATCGACCAGTTAAAAAAGAGCAAGTTGTCGGCTTGGCACATAATTTAAAGTTCGAAGCAGAAACTTCTCAAATCATTGCATGTACAAAGTCCTCTATGACTCATAAATTCCAAATGAACAGAAATACAGTTTCATTTATGAGTAATATGAATGAAATGGCTACATCAATGCAACAATGTGTTTCACAAATCTAGTTTATATAAGTCTTATATCTCTCCCAAAGAACGCCTCGAGTTTGGGTGACGTTGGTGAATGCTACAGAGTTTCAGAGCAAGTTACGCGCCGATGCACGAATACCATAAAACTTTATGATAATTCTCCTTTTCATTCCATTATAAACGAGTTAAGAGACATATTCCACCCAAACCAAAACAACAGACGAACACCAACGTGAAAGTTAGACGAGGTTACACCTTATCTCGAATTAGAAAAGTTAAACTAATTGAAGTCCCAGTTGTTAGAAGGTGAGTTGCGTATCATTGCATACATGAATCATCTTTAAATATATTTTTATTATAAAGTCTCACATGACTGGAGGCGCTTCAAGACTTCTGCTATTATGCCATCGTCCATTACGACAAACTTCACTGAGTGACGTCGCTTCACACTGCCTACTTTGGAGGCGATTTGAAGTGGATCTATCGTTCGTCGAAAGCCATGATTTCGAAGCGTGGAAAGTAATTTTCAACACGGTAGTAAAACTTCTTAAAGCGTGTGAATATCGTGGAACATAAGATATTAATTATCACACGATCATGAAGGTTCTTTTTTGTTCTTTTAAACTAAAAACTTAATAGCGATATTCACTTTGGCAGTTAAGAATACTAGACATCCTTCATTCGACATGCACTGAAAGATCATTCGCTGGCATGCTGGCGAGCTGCTTCGGAACTGAACTTGGGCGCTCGTCAGAGCAACCGAAGGCAAGTATGCTATTTAACACTGGCCGCGAGAACTCCATGACTGAAAAAAAGATCTATCACTGAGTTGAGTAACATTTGGGCGTAACATTCCACAGCAAAGCCAATACTTTCTAGTTAAGGTTACATTATATAGAGCGACACCAAAAACGGATGCGATATTAATTTTAGCATGGAATGAATTCATGTCATAAGGAACCAACGAGAACCCTAATGAGGGCACATCGGCAGGTGAGACGAGCTGATAAATACAATAAAACAGTAGGATCATAACAAACACTTTGGTGAGGCAGCACTCTCTCGGTAATCAAGCCACCCTCTTCAATGGCGACAACGATGCAACACCAAAGTTTATGAGCGATGGATAAATACACAAAAGAAGACTGATGTGAGAAACACAGAGAGAGAGAAAGAGAGAGAGAAAGAGAGAGAGAGGGCACGCATCACAGCAGGCGAGGGCTATACGCAAGGCGCCCGTTACTCTGGCTTGAGCCTGTGCCAGTGTACAACCGTCTGCCGGGGCTTGGTGATCATGTCGCTCCAGTGCTTCGTCTCCGACGTGCCGCTCCCTGCCTTCCCTGCACACGCACGACAGGCTCGTCAGTATTGACACTTGAGAATATCGTCATTGATCACTTCATTAATGTTCATAAAAATTTGTATACCACATAAAATTGTGTTGTAGAGCATAGTTTTTCAGTTTCTTATCCTAACAGGTGGAGAAAGGGAGTGGGAGAGGCGCAAGCGCTACGAGTTGATGAGTTCTCTCTCTCTAGCCTGTTCCACCAGTCTTCTATGTTTGCTCTAGTCACCAGAAGAGTTCCACATATTCTGGAGAAAATCCCGCGAAGGTTGGACTGGGAAATAGGTCATTTTCAAGTTCTTACCGACCACCTCGCTCGGTGGCACGACGAAGGGGAAGCTTATAAGCTCGGAGATGAGTGTCTTTGGTTCCTCGTATAGTTTATCTATTAGTACGCCTAATATGTTGTGTCTATCAACTAAGGACGTTTTATTTTAAGAAATTTTTGAAACTCAGTATGTTGTAATGCAACTAATGAATCAACTTTATTGGAAATGAATGGTTTTTCTTTCTTTTCTTTCCACAAGAGTATACAGGGTAGCGTTTCAAAAAGTTTGAATAAATGTACCTGCGATGAATTCTATTCATTCATAAAGCTCCTACGTCTTAAGTTAAAAAGCAGCCATGTCCTAACAATATTCTAGTTATGGGACTTACATGGTTCACGGTTGCTTATTTGAGGATTTACGACGAACAATAAATCTAGGGTCTTGAAATATTTGTATAATGGCACCAATTATTACAACTTCAAACGGGTTGAAAAAGGCAATGCCCGTGCTCACAGACGCTGATTTATTAGAGTCGAGAAAAAATTTTGCTGCAAATTATTAACAAAAGACTTTTACAGTGAAGACATTTGCATTTCCAGAGCTGTGCTACGATTGTTGACCAATGCGTGGCACATGGGCAGACTCGTCGCCAAAAAAATGCGTTCAATGTTTCGTTGGGAACTCAAAGCAAGATAGAAGTGAATGCATGAGATTCCAGTTAATTTGCGAGGAGAAAGTTAAGCCAACCGATGAAAATAATGCATTTTTTTTGCAAGGCAAGATTACAAAATTTGTTCATCAATTTCCAGAAGTAACCGTCTTAGTCCCTCATTGAGACAAATAGATAAGAAGCAGCCGAAACTTGAATATTTAATAAAAGTTTTTATTAACTAATTGACGAATCGCTCAGCGAAGGATAACAATGATGAAAGAAGATTTCGCGAAGTGGAGTACACGTCCTATCCTTGTTCGCAAAAATAATCAGAGGTCGCGGAAGGTCGAGGTCGACAAAATGTATGGCAATAGTATAAACCAGTGAAATATTTGTTAAAAAATCTCACAGCAATTCGATCTTTCCTGTATCATGCTCTATTGTAAACCCATAAATTTTCTTCACTTCAATGAAAAAACTTTTTTAACTTTATCCTGGAAAAAATCTCGTGTAACCATTGACTCACTATATCCCAGACACCCCAGAGTACAGATCCACACCGCACAGCTGCGCAGGCGCAAACGCGACCGGCTCATAAAGACTAGCTCACGTTTGCATTTGATTTAGACAAAACTCCCAGCTTTTTAGACATTGTAGATAATTTTGATAAAATACGTTCTGTATTTAAGTTGATACACGAAGTGTAATATTGTGATATCATTAATATTTAGACCTCCAAGCAGAAGAGGAAGAGTAAAAATAGCCTGACCAACGTTCTAAGACACAATATTGATATAAGGACGGTTACACCAATCCTGACCCGAACATCTACTCTACCCTGCCGGGTTGTAAAGGGCGCCTATGACACGATGAGGGTTCGCATGATTGAGGTAAATATGGAGAGCTTTCAAGGTAAGCAACGCGCGTCTGATGTCAATACAGCTGGCTCCCAAGCACAATATTCGCCAGCTGACACCGAGTATCAACTTAATTCAGGCAGAGATGGCGTTGGATAAGAACGTCCTCATTTCCTTGGTCAATGGCTGGAAGAAGAGTGGCTAGCAAGAGGGAGTGGAGTTCCACATACCGATTATACTTAAATTTAAATTGTTCAAAAGGGTAAGAAATTAATTACCTAGAAAAAAACAATTGAAGTTACTGATAAGAAAGCAAAGTAACGAAATGTTAACACGATTCTTTTCCAGTCAAAAAACTTCAGCAGGTTTAGCTAAATACTACAATTAGTGAATACCCATCTTTTACGCAAGTGACGCACCTTACCTGGAACATCTAAGTAACAAAACAACGTCATTTTTTGCAGCAGCAATTTAATTCCCCCGAACAGCATAAGTCACTAAGCGCTCGTAAGAGACTTTCTTTTTGGCAGAATTGAGGTAGGACTTTCCTGGCTGTAGCCCTAAGGTTCAACTCCTGCAAACTTCGCAACAAACATGCAGGCTGACTACCGTACAAATGTGGTTTGTAGTTTCCGGAGTGGAGAGCACTCGAGCTGTAAAATCGCTTTTTTCTCTAAGAGAAAGCGAGCTCGCTTACTCATACACTAATTAGTAACGGCATTACGTCAAGCCTCCAAGTTGCCACCCGTGTTAAAATTGTCGGTAAATTAAATCTATTTATTTAATTGCAACAGCCCATATTTCAAAAATATTTGTTCAGACTCCCATTGGAGTTTACCTTTGGCTTGTTTGAAAATAAAAAGTATATTTTTCCCGCGGTTTTCATAATTGGTGAACTCATGTCCGAACCATAAAATGTAATCATTTATTTTTCGTGATTTAAATAGGCTGCTCGCATGTGAGGGAGGGAGCGAGCGTTTTGTAGCACTGGGCGAGGAGATGCACTTGTGAACTTTTCCTCTCCTCCTCTCCTATCTGCTCAAACCAGCGACATCAGGTAACCTTATTTCGCCGAAAGCTACACTCGGACGCTCAAACGAGTGCTTTCGTTGAAATTCAAGACATGAATAACATTTAAAATATTTTGAAATAACGACGCTATAATCACTAAAATTCTATAAATACACGATGCTCTTTCCCCGTGTTCAACCCCACACACCTGATTGAGCTTTGGTAAAAGGTGAGGATTATATTTTGTTGTTGTGTATGTAATGAATATAATTTTATTACTTACTGTAAGATAAAATAACGGGGAAATGCCTATGTTGCGAGTACTAGTGGGCAAAATTAAAAAAAACACTATATGTTGTAGCGTTGTTAGTTTTGCTAGCTGCACTTCGAGTCTCGTCAGGCGCAGTGATGCCCACACGCTACGGGTGGAGCGTGTACGTTAGAAGTAAGTAGACAAGATCCACGACTATTTTTCAGACTGGGACGCGTCTGGGAAGTTCCCGGCATTTTGCTATTTTTTCTACCTCTAAAAATTTAGGCATCGAAGCTGGACCAGACTCGAGTGTAACCTATCAGTTCCCGGATGTGTAACCACCAACCCCAGTCGTCATGATGTGAATATTTTACCATAATCTGTCAATCATTTTGAGTTCCAGTGGCGAGCTCGGAAGCACAAATCTTGCACCGATTAGCCAAGTGCTACAAGTTGTCATTGTGAGTTAGCTGTAAAAAGTACTAGCGAGCGGCAATGGGGCGCTACTCCGGTTTCAAACTCTTTCAAGAAGTTTTCATTTTCCCGCTATAGCTGTCATAGGGTGCTGCCAATAATTTCGATTAGCTATTGTGAAATATTCGCTCCTCTGATCATTATCTTGAGCAGCTGATGGCGTTGATCACCGTTGAAATAGCAGCTCAAGACCCATGCAAGCAAGCATTATTTCCTTCATTTTTTTACCCTTCGAGGGAGAGTTGCGTTAGGCGGGACTTCTTAGTTACCCAGTGTCGAAACTATGAGTTAAGTAAAGTAGGCTAGTTTCATTTTTTTGTTTGACCGTCATTGTGTGAATTTTTTTTTAAGGAATTATCATTCTTGGCTTTACTAATTCCTCAAACTTCTCAATCTTATTAGTGATTTTCAATTTTGTTCCCACTTCTATATTCATATTCAACTAATATTATACTTATATCTTATTGAAAAACCGCAAGACTCTTCAGCCAACCCGTGCACCCACCGTCACTTCCCTCCATGCACCTGCCGACCGCGCCTCAGACCAGGCCTCATCTCGGCTCAACATTGTGTACTCGGTGAACACAGAACACAAGACAGGTATTTCGCGCTACTGAAACCGATAGATCGTATTCGCTGTGGTCAATACGTTGATACTGTGACCAATAAATCGAAGTTTGCCTTGCCCAATGTACATTGATGCTTTAACCAATACATCGACATTCGTTGTGACCAATAAATTTCTACTCTGACCAGTAGATCTTATGAATGGTTATAATGGCCAATAGAGCAATATTCATATCTACGATGATGAGTACGAACATTGTTGTTGAGGTAACTGTTTAATTTCTTCCTCAAATATTGCTGCAATTCAATGTACACTCAGGCATCGAGATACGTTTTCACCAGAACTCATCCAATCATGTGCGCGGAAAATTGATTTTGCATTCTGCCAATGATAAAAATTGCACAGCATATTACAAGAAGTGAAAATAGTTTGGCAGTCGAATTGAAGCCCTTTATGCTGAAGAGGAACCAACCAATGATGAAAAAGAGCAGCTGAGTTTTCATGTGACAGCTCCGACTGAGTTGGACGAGGAGTGACAACGCTGCGAAAAGTTGCTTACATGTTCAAATTCCAGGAGCTTTCGCTCTTACTGAGATCTAATTCGTGAATCACTTCATAAAGCAGAATCAGAATAGATGTAAAGAATACGAAAAACATCTAAGTACATGTCACTCACGTCTCGAGAAAACGAACCAAATGCATGGCAAGGATCGTGACATGAAGTTGAATTCGTAAAAAATACACCAAAGTATCTAAGAGAATGTAGAATGAATCACTTTTTTCCGCGCTGAACTCACGATCGGGCGGACGACACAACTCACCGAGCATGATCTTGCCGATGGCTTCATTCCTGCCTAACTTGTCGTAGTCCTTCACGGTGATGTTGAGTTGGCACTCCCTGATGCGTTCCCACGGCACCTGATGGGCACCGAACACGATCACTTTTGTTACAATTCTGGGCCAATCACATCCGATCTACAGGAACGCTAATTTTTATAATTAAAACCAAATAAACATATGAGCCTTTTCCCTTACAAAAGAACACATAATTGACTTGTCTGTATTATATTATAAGTTAGCATACGCCTCCTTAACCCCAACAACAGTATTCACAAAAGAGGAATGAGGAGAAAGCCACTTAGTTTAGAATTAAGAGATTAGATTATTAGATTAAAATTTAGTTCAAGCCTTCCTTACCACAACAAAGGCGTTAACAAAAGAAGAAGGAGGAATGCACTATTTAGTTCGAAGTTAAGTGATTAGATCAGAAAATTTTCAGTCTTTCAAAGCCTCCCCAACCGCAGCAAAGGTGTTCTCATGAGAGAAAGGCATCATTTAGAATGATATTAAGACATAAAAATTGAGGTCGGGAGCGCTAATTCCCAAAGAGACAGCAGATGTCTCCTCCTCAGAGCATACAAGTAATCCTATTATTATCGTTCAAACGTGTTGAATAATGGACAGTATAACGTTAGCTCCGTAGATCATAGACATTAATACATGGGCTTCATGTATAATAGAAACATCGGATAGTTTATACCAATTAAGCTTGAGCGTCCAAAAACTTGCACTCTGTCAAGACATGCTGAAATTAGTTTACAAAATCAGTTTTAAAATGAAAAATTCAAAATTGACTGATATTCTTTTAATAAATCGAATCCTAAATCGTCATTTCGAGTAGAAAAATAATAAATTGCGATATGTGAACTGAAGAGAGCAAGCATCAAAACATTTCATAAAACAATTTTACGTCTTCCCGTCATGAGAGCAAACAAGCTCTTCTGTCTCAAATTATTGAGCTGAGAAAACATCATACCAAACAAATGAAAATAAATTGAACAGCCTTTCCTGCTAGGGACACGTGTGCAGCACAGAAAAGTCAGCAAAAATTCTGTCAAAGCGCGACGAACTGAAACGGAAAACTTTCTGTGAGACGTCTCGGAGTCGTGTCTAATATTGTCAATTTCAGCATAATTTTGTGAACCATGACTGGCATCAAATATATTTGATTTTAAAAAGAAAGGCTCAGATGCTTCCTTAAAAACTGGCTCCGTTCTACTGTGAAGTAACATCAGCCGTGAGTGTTATATTTTTGAAATATATGCAAATGAAATTTCATTTGCTTGCCATATTAGGAACAAAATTTAGGTTGCGTCAAACGTGACTTCAATTTCAAAGAGCACGGCTGATCCAACATAGGCAAATTTCTATTCGTTTTGCTTACTTGAACACCTTCATTTGTCGTTAAATTGTCGGCATTAAAGAGGCTCAATTATTGTCGTGAATGCAACAGCTGAATAATTCATCATTTGCGTAAAGGGCTAGAATTCATTCTAAAAACTAATGGCGGAATATTTTGTCACATTTACAACTGCGAGGCTTCCTAAAGCCTTGACGTGATCTGACAAGATAAAGTTTTTAAATACATCGCACAAAGCTGAATTGAAACAGGGATGTCAGTTTAATATATTTTTAAATCAATTTGTCAACTAAAAACCCAAAATAATGCATTTCTGTGCAGGCAACAAGTTTTCGAGAAAATGTAAATATACCGTGAAAAGAAAAATGCTCGTCATGGTAGCAATAGATGAATTAGAAATTATGAGTTGAAACATCATAACGCAGCACACACTTCATGAGCAAAATGAAGGATTTGTAGAGAAAATCGAATTGAAACAAAAATATGGGAACGAAAGAGGACCCTGAAGCTGCCGGGCCATCTAAAAAGCGAAAGGTTGCAAAGCTTGCGGTTAAAATGAGGACGTGAGGAAGTCCTCAATGCGAGGCTGAACGATGAAAAAAGTCCATTCGACCACAGGCAGAGTGAAAATAAACGACAGCATGCGGAACAAACGCTGCTGTGCAAAACGCGTTCATGAAGAAGCTTGTTTAGACTCGCGTAATACCATCTAGTAATGTCGGAGATGTTTCCCTTCAAACACAATTCACTGTAATGCAGCAATGTACACATCAAACGCTTCTCTAGGGTATGCAATGTATGATGAACGTAAAATTCCACCACAACTTTCTGCAGGTCGAGCAAAGCCCGAAAAAATGTATTTAATATTCATGCTCTTCAGAGCTCAATGTGAGATCCCATCCCAATGTGAGCATTGCAACGTTCCTGATAGTCTGGGTCACTGTACAATGTTTAGTTTCTTCTTGGTTCTATTAGATCTTAGGCCTTGGTAATTTTTGTGTATTTATGAGCAGAATGCACTGACGGCAATTACAAGACCGCATTTTACATCCTTTACTGCTAATTGCATCTTCGCTTGCTGGAAAATGTTCATTTGTAATTTGCTTTTTTTGGCATGTCACATATTTTAGTTTATTTTGCTGAAGAAATAATAACGAAACATTCATTTCGAGTAGCTAACTCAAATTATTTCCGAAAAAGAACCATCTCAACTTTTAAAATGAGAAAAGTTCTTGACTAGAACAATACGAGCAGCTGACGATATTAAACAGAGCAGAGTGACATTTTTAAAACGCAAGCAAAGTAGTAGTTTCATGATCCTAGGCATGACTTGAAACAATATCGCATGCCAAGACTTACTGAAGCAATAATAATAACAATGATGAGTGTCGTAGTTACGCAAGGTATTTTTATGAGTTGAGAAGACAAACGGCACTCGCTGTACACATGGAGCCACTCACCTCAAACATGACAGTGAAGTTGAATTCTGGGTTGAGGGTACAGAACTGTACTTCTGATCTCTTCTTCTCGATCCTCTTCTCCCCGAAGTAGAGCCAGATCTTCACGTAAGGATCTGTAAAAAAATTTCAACATGAATGAAACAAATCGTTTGATAAACTTTTTCAATTTAAAATCTTTTCTCAGAGCAACATTTTGCTTTACTAGGACTAACAAATATTCCGGATTCAATTGTTACGATTACTTCGGAAAGAATTCGGAATTAAAAACATATTGAATGTCCTCTCACTTGTGGATATGTGTAGCGCTGTGCATTTTAGTAATACTTGTGTAAATTTAAATACTGTGAATTGGGAAGTATATTGACGCACATGGAAGATAAAAATTACAGAACTGAGAGTATTTTGTTTAATCAAAATTTTCTCAAAGTTTGAAACGAAGAGGATTGCATTTAAAAGCTCGAAATATCTCTTAACGAGCAAACCATAGCGCACCTTAGCCGTGAAAAGTTTTATTGGTGCACAGAGCAAAACTATGCTGATGAGAATGTCAAAAAATTACACAGCAAGTGTCGATCAGAACAGGCTCTGAACGCACTGGCGCTGAAGTTCAGGTCTTTCTTCCAAGTTTAATGACGCCCTAAAAGATTACATTTTTATTCTCCACTTCAATTTTATCGCAAGTGGCAAAATAAATTGAACTAGTACTGAAGTGGGAGCAGCTACATCAAAGATCTAGAATTGCTCTAACAAAAAAGTTACGGGAAGAAAAGCATTTGAGAGGCGGGCCGATGGTCTGGGAGTGACACTGGACAAATGACCGACGCACTTTTCATCCACGATCTATGGGGATATTTGGAAAAATAGCCACCCTGTCATCCCAGCATATTTTGAACGCTCTTTGGTTTGATTACGCCACTTTAGTATTTACATTTTTTATACATTAATAACATGTTTTTTTAATACATCGAAATACGTGTGTTTCATAAAATTCAAAAATCTCTTACTCTTTCCGCTGGTTGGATATGATTGATTGATTGTAAGAAAGTTTTAGCCTCCCTTTACTACTACAACAAAGATGCTGGGAGAGAGAGGAAGGATGAAGGCACCATTTAGTATGGAGTTGAGGAAACGTGGAATCAACGCACAAGCTAGGTGCATAAAAGATCAGATTAGATTATTAGTTAGTTTAAGCCTCCCTATCCTCAACAAATGAGACCCAAAGAGAGGAAGAAAGAAGGCACCATTTAGTATGGAGTTAAGGGCCCGTGGAATCTATGCAGAAAGGGCATAAAAACAGTAAGCTAAGAAAGAAGTTCATGAAACAAAGTTGAAGAAGAAAGCAGTAGGTGCTGAAAAACAGGACAGCAGTGAACCGAAAAAAGATGGCCCGTAACAAAACAAAAAACTTATTCTATTTCAACAAAAAGAAACCTTACCTAACCTTTAGCTCGGGACCTCATATAATCCCCCTGAGAGCGCTCATTCCCATAGATACAATAGTTATATCTCCTTAATTGTGGGGTCCGTTTGTTAGAAAAAGACTGAAACGAAAAAAACAGCGAACGGTTCATGCGTGGTAAACACCAGTGACAAATGTATAAAACCTAAAAATAAAAGCCATAACTCAATATCATGCACCCAAGAGAAAAATACCAACAACATTCTTATACAAACTGTTCCGCAACACTTATCATTTTCAGTCCCTCCATATTCAAATTAAAAAAAAAAATTCCCACAAGCGCGATAAAAGGATACACCTGATAAGCAATAATTGACTGTTAGTCCTGCAGTGAATGATTTGCCTTTATAACGTATTTGTTTTGTACCATTTTCGAATGAAGTTAATTGCTGATCATTTTCGTTGTTAACATTGTGGAATTTTTACCCAGTGACAAATTTCGTTCATCCGACTGGGGGAAATTCATTCAAGCTGAAAACATAACCTTTTAAAACATATAAAAACAAACATTTGTTTATGTTTTTATCAATAGCGTCGAGTTCAAACTCTTCAGATTCCCTCAAGAAGAAGCAAACAAGAGTGTAATGACGTAGCTCTGTCTCCAACTACGGGGTCACTGCAGTCAACAGAGGCTCTCGTGTTACGCTAATAATTCAAAAGTAGAATAATATGCATGACTGTTTTTCTTAGCAAGGATTTCACTGTAAAATTTGTTCAATACAAGAATATTATTATTATTCTTTGTGGTTGCTTTTCCTCCAGGGTCGCCAGCAACTAGCAAACGTAGACCCCCTTCACGTTCGTGAAGTATTTTAAAGGAAATAATAACGTGGATTTTAAAAAGGAGTGTAGGTGAGTTTCCAGGGATTTCAGCTGCTCACCCTCTTATAGCCGAGCGTCTTGCCCTTGCAGAAAACCCTACCCGGCAAACATCGCACTGCGTTCAGCCGAATTATTCCTACTTTGAACGAGGATGGAGCTTTAAGTTTAGTGGTGGGTCTGGTTGATTCGTTCAACTTCAGAGGAGATACATCTCCCATGATTCTCTGGGAAAACTTGTGCGTTTCAGATATACTTGTATATATATATAATACTATTGTGTCATAGTTACAGTATCATACTAAGAGGCTCATAGTTAGCAGTTGAGCACACAAAGGCACGGTAGAGTATCGGGGGCATGAATTACCAAGCGCTTATATAGAGCTCTGAACACCTATACTGCATAGGGTTAAAACAAGCGTCATACATAACTGAGAGAAATTAAATTACTGACAGTTTGGGAACAATTTTCGTGCACTTGCATGAATACTTTAACGGTAAACTGATCGTCCGTACTGATCAAAAAATATTCAATAATAAGTTAGTTCCATGAGATTTGCCTTATCATCATTATGTTATTGAGCACTAAATGAGTATATATTATGTTGATCTCGTTAAATGAAGAAGTAAATCAGCTAGCTTGTAGAAGGCTACCGCCTTTCGTACGATTTTCATTCGATACGTATACTTTTCACTCAACTTTTTTTCTGTGAAGTTTTCACTGAAAGAGCATTGGAGGCCAATTGGAGTCTAGTGAATTTTTCTATTTATCCAGTATAGAACTATCAAATATTCCCTGTATACATGAAATAATACAAGAAGTTAGTTTAAATTTCGCTAACCAAAGGTGTTCCCAGGAGAGAAAGGAGCAAGGCACTGTTTAGGATGAACTAAAGGGAACGGGGCATACATGCATAAAGTGTGTCTACACACTTTACGCTTAGAAACGGCACGATTGAAAGAAGTTTATGCTATAAGAAAAATATTGAAGAAGAAAGCAGTAGGTGCTGAAAAAATGGAGAACTGTGAACGGAACAAGGATTGTGCCTAATAAAACAATGAACTCATTTTATTCCGACAAAAAAAAAGCCTACCTTACCTATAGCTCGAGACCTCAAATCTTCCCCTGGAGGCGCTAATTCTAAAAGATTCATTAGCTATATCTCTTGAGAGGATATTGGTTCATATCTTGCAAGATTACAGACTCTTAAAAGTGCTGCAATAACCATGAAATAATTTCAAAGTATTTAGCTACTCTTACATCGACACTACAATGTGTCATCACCAAGTCTGATGAGTTTGGTGTGACAGCGCCATGGTCTCGGCGTCGAACACCGTCGAAATATTCCAAATAGCACCGTGTAAAAAACTACTGTGTATCAACGAGGTTATAATAAACTCAAACACTGAGGGAAAAGACACTGGAAAAGACTTGAGAATCGGCGTTCGTGCTCGATAATTCTGCGCTTATCAAACGCGAATGGTTCAAGTGGAAATATGCATTACACGGCTGAAGTTTATTCAAAAGCCACATAACCTTTCAGCTTTTTTGCCCTTTTACGAAACTTTCTTGGGTGAAGAAAATTGTTTTTAGAAAAGAGTTCTATGGAATGGTGAAACACCGATTGAGTAAAAGTAATCGAAATTTGGAGTAAAAAAGTGACACGCTTCCCCCAAGAATAGAACAATAGCGACACCAATAGAGATAGAAGTTTTTTGATGTTTTGAATTATTTTAACTGATGGTTTAAAGTTAATTTAACCACAATCGAAGATTTATTCAAATCTGTAGACTACTTCAAGAAGCTGAACGAAAACTTCAATTTTTTGGTGCATGTTCTAGAGTTTAGTTGGCAATTCCGGAGTAATAATGATTTCAAACGATGTTCTAAATCTGTGCTCACGAGTTTCTAAGAAATAAAATCACGAATTTGTTGATATTTTTGATTCGTACCGACTTGAATCTAGTTTAAGATATCTAGAGATAATTAAGAAGTTCTAATGAATCGTTGCCTACAAAAAACCTAAGTGAATTGGAACATGTAGCAATACAGGTCATAGATTGGTTATTAGGTAATTTAAGCATTTCTAATCACCACAAAGGTATTTCCGAGAGAAGAAGAAGGAAGGCATTATTGAATATGGAATTGAGGAATCGAAGCATCTCTGGACACCATGCGCATAAAAACAGCAGATCGAAAGAAATTTATAGAACATGAAAATGTTGAAGAAAAAAGTAATTTCCTAAAGAAAAGACAATGGCGAACCAAAAAAAATATCGTCTGTACTAAAAGAATAATCTAATTGTACTTCAATTTAATTAAAGGCACATTTAGCCTTTAGCTCGGAACTTCACACTTCCCCTCTGGGAGAGATAACTCCCGTCAACACTGAAGTTGTATACCCTCGAGGAGTGTAATAATATAATGAATAATGTAATAATATCCTACCGTAAATATGTTCAAGTTTGTCTGAAAAGTATTAAAACTGTTTAATTGAAAGTAAGTGTGTCAAGAAGGAAGGTCATGGTATAGGCTTTTATATATTGTAATTACGCTCCATTGCCTCAATTTCAGGAACATTTTTGTTAATTCAGTCGTCGAATAATTCAGTTGTTGTCAAACTAAATCAATCGTTCTGATATCTGGATATTAATATTTCTTCAGAACTTGATGTAAGAAGAGTTTGGAATCTCATAAAAAATTCAATTCTGAGAAATAAGAGAAAGCATTTGCCGCTGGCGAGTGTCCTGAAATTTTCGAGTCAATTGAAGGCCCGCAAGTTGGGCCATCCGTTGCCATTAGGTCACATCGAGGCGGCGTAACTACACCTGCGCCCCTGCGACGTTCCACTTTTGCCCAACTCGGGCCGAATACTCGGGAACACTGAGTGAATCTCGCGAATGCAGCGACAGACTGGATCACAGCTGAGTTGAGTGCGGTAAATTAGATACACGCGCATCAAAGGGACGACGAAAATTTTTGATGCACCAACGACAGACAGTTCAGCGAGACAACGGACTGAAAGCTTGCAGAACTGAGAAGACAATCAAATGCACAAAAGTACATTGGCTCTTTTACTAATCGAAGGCTGCATCTGAATTGAAAATTTAAAAATGTTCACATGTTCACGAGTGCAGCGTGAATTTTGAGGAATCTGCTAAATAATATGCAACGGATGAAACGTAATTATTATTATTATTATTGTTATTATGATTATTATTATTATTATTATTATTATTATTACATAAGACGTTTCACCACCGAAAAGACGTTTCATCGATGTATTCGATATTCCTCAATTCATCATTTCTATACCGGGTGCCCCACCAAAATGTCCCCGACTTTCTAATTGATTGTATCTCCTCTTTAAATTAACTTATTTGAATTGTCGTTTTTTCACAATGTGATATATTTTGTTTCCTTTCCGAATATTTTAAGTTTATGAAAATCGGTTGGATAACCACTTGATAATGACCGATATACTGAAAGGGGTAGAAAACTAATAGTTCAAAGGAAAAATTTTCTAAACAATATTTATTTTCTTCCTTATTTTGTGGTTTCCAAAAAAACAAACAGTAGTTTTAAAGAGTAACAAGTCATTATCTTAATTAAATAACATTTAAATAAATAAAGTCAGTAAGTAAAGTAAAGAGTAACAAGTCATTATCTTAATTAAATAACATTTAAATAAATAAAGTAATTTAGTAACCTTCGACATACACTCCATTTCTCTCAAAGCAAGTATTACATCTAGCCACCATTGAATGAAGAGTTTCGCGATTTATTTCACTGTTTTCTTTCAGTTCTAGAAACACTTCTTCAATTCGTTGTCGAAGAATTATTAATGAGGGAGTTCATACATACTCGGTGGTATGTAGGATACATCATAGTGAAATTATTTATAACAGTAGGTATTGAGAAATAAAGAACACCAGTGTTGTTTTAAAAACTTTTCCTTTGAACAATTAGTTTTCCTACCCGTTTCAGTAATTCGATGATTGTAAAGTGGTTATCCAATCGGTTTTCAAAAACTTCAATTATTCGAAAAGGAAACAAATTTTAATACATTGTGAAAAAGTGAAGACAATTCAAATATGTTAATTTAGAACGGGGATATAATCAATTAAAAAGTCGGGGACACTTTTGTGGGACACCCGGTATAAAGGGCGAGTATCATTTCCGCTATCGCCGTGTGGTGGCAATGTTGATATTCTGAGGTAACATTTTATCTAGTGCTGGCATAGTTGCCGTTCAATTTGCTCGGGCTAGGGAAGAAACCGTTGCGCCTCCAGCCCGCCAGTTTGTGTTATGTGTCGAACGCCTTTGCCACTAAGTGCCGGCTCGTACATCATTCACACTGATGTCACATTTTATTCCTCGCATGAACTATAGAGGTATGGTGAATTTCGATCAAGTTAGCAATTACTGAGACGGTATGGGCTGACTTGTATTAGTGGTAGCAGGGGCCCCAATGCGGGGATTCTAGCTACCCACCCACACTGAATGAAACGTAAGAAATGTTTGACGCTACTTGCTCAATGTAAAAAGAAAAAATATTTTACGACGTGAATGAAGTGAGTTGTGTTTGTTGTGAAAATTAATTGAGGTCATTCTTGTTACATTCACAATGACAATTTCATCACTTTTCTACAATGAATTTGACTGGAAAAATTTCATAATATTTGTGCGACAGATATCGGTAGGTCTATAAGCAAAGAAAGAAAATAAAAATTTTAATAATAGAAATAGTTTCAAGTAAACTTGCAGCGACGGAAGCCACAGATGAACGCATAATGATACTAAGGTCATTTGAGGCAATGGTACGTAATTATTTATTCTGCTGATGAGACATAGCTTGCACTAAAGCGTCTTTTTTTGATTGAATTGTAGAGGAATGCAAAGCTTTGAGCTAATATAAGAGTTTAAGCTTGTTAAATATGAGATCAATTCGTCCGGTATTTGGGATTTTCAATTATTCCATAATATTAGTCAGAATTTCCAAGCCCAGTCGTCAAAATAAGCCATGCTGTTTTAAGGTAATTAATTCGTGCCCAAAATTTACGTCGTTTATCGGTTCTCCCGGAAAGGTGAATTGAGTGATGGTCTGCGATGATTTTTAAAACAGTTGTGGGACAGCAAGACAAATGAACAGATTTGAGTTACTTTCACGCGACTCTCCTCTAGGACCGTAACTGAATATTTCACTTCTGCCTACGCTATGGCATTGTGACAAAAATATTTTTAAGACACATATGCTGTGGTAATTCGTTCGCTAGCTAGCCGTTTCTGATTTTTATTAAAGAAAATTGCACCGATGCATGGATTAATGACAAGCGTCAATTGTCATGAACGAAATTCCGTTGCATTGTCACGGCGGAGGCTAAATTCGACACATTTCAAAATTTTCCATTTCTGACCGGGTAGTACCAAGAATTAAATCCATGCAGCATTCAAGCAAGACAAAGGCTTAGCTGACATACAGCTCGTTAGTGTTTATAAATACTAGGAAGACTAAATATATCAATGCATGGACATTTCATGACATTTGATGACGCTGAATCAAATGGTGTACTTCTCTTAAAGGGCCTAATTGAAAAATACAAGAAATCGCGTGCACTCATTCTAGCCTGGAGGCTTTCTTAACGAGAACTCCTATAAATGCATTTCAAACTAAACACAGTCCGACCGTGCATAATTGCAGGAATATTTTGCGAGATTTGAGGCGGCTGAAAGAGACCATAACTTTGCTTCTAGGGTTTTTGGAGCGCTGGAAAATGCAAGCAGCGCGCACAAAAGAGGCTGGTCGACCAGCGTTCTATGGAGGTCTTTCAGCCGCAAACGCACGGGAAGGGCGATCTGCTCGCCCTCCGCTGCTCGAGGGTTTTCTAGGAGGGAACGGTCGCTTGACGAGGCAAAGATTGCCGACTTTTACAGTAATTCAATGCGCGTCTCATGAGCATTATACAATGTTTGAATAGAATCTTTTCGTAGAAGGATAATTCATGAATAGAGTTTTATGCTCGTAAATATTTCTGAGTTGAACTTCATTGACCTGTGTCTCTTATGAAAGCGTTCGTTGTCCAGAATTCAAAGAAAGGACACTCAATTCCTTAGTAAAGAAATAAATGTTGAAATAGGGCATGGAAAGGTATTGTGAGACTGCTGTAACCATGCTTAGTTTTAGAGGTAAGCTATTTTGTGAATACACACTGTATCTTAAACTGGCTGAAACGAAACTCATTGTTTTCATTAATATGGTAGCAGCAAAACTGAATTTTATTACATTACAACGAAACGATCTATCGCGACTCCATCCAGGAAATGCGAGAGAGGAATTGTGAATGAAGAAAAAGAGAAACTGAAACGCTTGAAGCAAAATTGTAAGGCTTTCAAAGCATAAAAACGTTTAAGAACATCGCTCGATGGGCCAACAACACAAAGAGAAGCATAAAGCTTGAAAGTGCAACTCAGACTCGGAAGTTGGCTCAACGTTCGCGCGTCTTTAACACAGAAAGACACACTAAGTTGCGATGCATGCACAGCGATTTATAGGCACAGCGTTCGTGTTTCCAAGCACAGCAATAAGCTCCGAGTTCAAGAGCTTGCCATACAGATGCTGGCACGAGACATTAGTTCGTGTAACACTTATGCTTGTATTACGTTTTAGTTCATGTAACACAGCTGGACACACAAGGCTTTGGTTCATGTAACAAAGGAAGCAGGCACAAGGCTTTAGTTCATGTAACACAGCTGGACACATAAGGCTTTGGTTCATGTAACAAAGGAAGCAGGCACACGGCTTTAGTTCATGTAACACAGATGCAAGCAGAAGGCTCAGGTGCGAGTTACCCTGAGGCTACCGCAACATTCGGGACACAGCTCCATGAGGGTCTATAACTTTGAGCGCAACTTCGCCGTACAAATCTGACGCAGAAACTGAAGAGCAACTCTAAGGAATACCTTTGAAGTAAACTTTGTAGCACTCTTAGTGGCGGCAACTTCGAGGCCCTACCTTCAATACGATCAAGCAAGACAACATCGTTGCAACTTCAAGGCATAACTTCAGACAAGAGCGAAGAACCTCATTAACAAGATCAGCAGCTAAATTCAGAGCGCGGCCGTCTGCGCGTGTGTACTTTGTTATCACGGGGAAGAATTCTTGCCAAATGTTCCACCATTTCTTTAGATTTTAGCAGGATGAACATCTTTGAAGAAGCGAAGTCAGTATAACTTCTTAAGTTCAAACAAGATATTTTGCCTGAGCATTAACTGAAGTAAAGCCACAATAATTTCTTGTTGAGAATCTTACCTGAAAAGTTGCTGTTGCTCTTGGCTTTAACGTTGCGATTTCATCAAATTTAAATAGGATTAGCGCTTTAGATGAAATGAAGTCAAAATAAATTCTCAAGTTCAGACAGGATCTTTTAAATGTGCATTAACTGAACGGAAGTTACGATAATTTATAGTTGAGAACCTCACCTGATTTGCCATTGATATCTTTGGCTTTAAGGTTGCGGCACTTGATGATGGTGAGGGTGAGCTGGGAGTTGCTCGGTTGGTAGCACAGGGAGGTCAGGATTTCTCCGCATTTGTTTTTCTCAAGAGGCCTCAACGCTTTCCAAAACGTGTTGTTCTTTTCAGAGAAGTCCACCTGCGAACGGTCAGATTTGACATCAGCCATGAATTGACACGTGACACAAATAGAAATAGGATGCGGTGCATTAATCGCAATTATAATATTTAGAAAGAACCTGATGAACCACAGCAATAGATACAACTCCTGTCAAGCTCTACAAAAAAAGTTTAGATTAGATTAGGGGTTAGTTTGAGCCTCCCTAACCGCTACAAAAAAGAGCGTATCTAAAAGAGGAAGGAGGTAGGCACCATTTAGTATGGATATTAGGGAATAAGGAATCTATGCAGAAGGGGCATAGAAACAGTAAGTTGGGAAAGAAGTTCATGAAACAAGATAAAAGATGAAGAAGAAAGTAGTTGGTACTGAAAAAACAGGACAGCAGTGAACCGAAAAAGATGGTCCTTAAAATAGGAAAAAATATTTTATTGCAACAAAAACCAGGTATACCTAAATCGCAGTTCGGGCCCTTATACATTTTACCTCTTGGATTGCTAATTCACATAAATACAATAGTTGTATCTCCCTGAGGGTCTACAAAAAAAGTTAAGGTGCATTGAGACGATATAGAACAAAGGTTCAGGCCGTGTATTGACACGCTCAGTTTCTAAGCTGAAATCCTCCTTCCAATAATGGATCACAATCTCTTCGAGCGCAAAAACTGAAATCCAACGAAGTCCTTGACTAACGCAGCAAAAAAGTTAATTTTAAGTAGCAAACGCAGTGCAATTAAACGTCGTATCACGCTCATCTAAAATTGACAAAATAAAGCTAACCTGAATATAAAATTTGTGTTCAAAGATGTTATCGGAAAGCTACTTTTCCATTTCCCACCATGTCAAGAGATACATACTCAACGAGCTTCCGTTGAAAATTTTGCCGGTTTAACACGAGATTCAAGCCGTTACTCGATACTCTTCTTCTTCTTCCTGGTGAGGGGAGGAGATCATTCACTATTTCTCCGGAACCAACCGAAAATTATTACTGTACTGTTCCTTGTTTTTGAGCGCAAGATCAACGTGCTTTCATATTTACAATGACAATTTTTGCAATTAAAGTTTTTCTTTTTAAGAACTCCAAGAAGCTGTATGCTCTCAAATGTTCAGAAGAGAAATTATTCTTAACAGAATCTAATGGGTCTATTCAAATGCTTAAGTTGGCGTTTCGGAAATGCGGGGTCCGAGATGAAAGCGCAGGAGGAATAATTTAAGGGCTCAAGCCGTACGGTTGAAGCATGTCTACTTTATGGTAGAAGATTAATCAAATGCTTGAGAAAACCTGGCTGAAACGCTGCGGAGGCACTCAGAGGAATTTACAAACTTTTAATAACCGTGAGGTAAATTGATTTCAAGCATGAATGATAAACTTTACTCTTTTTGTCGAACTTTACCACATGAATTATGGGCAAAATTTGTTTTTTCTCTTTAATGAGAAACCTTTACGAAAAAATTACCTCTAATAAAATTTTTATGTTATTATGAATTTACACACTTTTTAAAATTTTGATTGCATGGTGTTGTGTTCAAGAGACTACATAGCATCTGACGGCTCGTCCCACATCCGACCGTCGTGGAGGCGTGTCTCTGATATCACTTGCTTAAGAAAATCACAAAAAGTTCCAGTGTTCCAATGACATCAACAAGACCTGAGCAAATAAACTATCATCGGCAGAGAACAAAATTTTGAGGCTTATATTTAAGAAGGAAAAATGACAGGGGTAAAAGTAGCAGGTCGATCGTTGGTAGTGATACAGAAGTAACGATTTATTTTGTCACTCTTCTAATTAAGTATTTCCAGTTTTCAAGCACAATTTTATTCGGGTAATTCTTTTTTTCCCTTGAATTGATCAGCGGAACTTAAAAGCGAAGATCCTAACAGCAACGCTTTAATTAAGGCAGTCTCTTACTATGTGTAGTTGTGAAGGATGGCATGTACCGTACACTAACAAGAAAAATAAAAAGTTAGATTGGAGCAGTTGTTTCTTACTAGAAACTCATCTCAAGTTTTGCGCGGAGACAAATTTGCATCTTTAGAATTTTGGTGAGTGTGAGGCGCGGTGCGCGCGGCCGGGCGAAGAAGGCACATCGAAGGGCCCCTAAAAGCAAGATTAGCGCTCTCTGCGTCTACGGTTCATGGCACACAAAGTCTCCGGAATTCCATAATCGGATTATGAACGCTCATAAAACCTCGCAAGAAACGAATTTCCCCGCGTTCACGGCGGGCAGAGCAGCGAAGAGGAATATTGAGGAAATGCAGAAATCTGCTCTGAAATTGACATGAAACGAAAGAACATGTGTGAGGTTAGAGATATCAAAGAAAATTATTAGAGGGCCATGAATGCAGAAAAAAAGCCTCGTTTCATCATTGTGCATGAAAATATAAATCTTTTTAAAAATGTGATTGAAAGAATGACAAACGAAGGAAGAAACCTAGGGGCAACATTTATATTTACTGAGAAGAAAGGGTCAGAGCAGACAATAATTTTTGGTGAGCAATCAATTAATGCAGGGATATGGAAACGGGAAAAAATTGATTCGATGCTTCCAACTCAACAGAGGATAATTTGCACCTCAAATTGACTGCTGACACCTGATGCAACATCAACAAACAATGCTCCTAACATTAATGAAAGCAAGCTAAAGCGTAACTCCATTTCGACCTCGGGAATAGCCCTCAACATACTAATGATCTCGTATCCTACTTTCGTCGGTAGGACGATCACTTCACGGCGCATCAGCGGCCACATCTGACAGCAGATCACACCCAAAGCTCTCAGCAAGTTTAGCTGAGGAGATCAGGCCGCCACAACAAGGAAAAAAGTGCGGCAGGCGGTGTCTCGCTAAGCTCGTTAGCGGCAGCAGCGAGCACTCCAAGTGTTCAGCCATCGGAGCTCGTCAGGCGTGAGGGATGTGGTGTCCCGTGGTGGAGGTGTGTGGGTGGTGGAGTTGTGTGGGGGATTGGAGGTACGTGTGGGTGGTAGAGGTGTGTGGGGGTGGTGACGGTGCGTGTGGGTGGTGGTGGTGTGTGTGGGGAGGGGTGGAGGTCTGTGTGGGTGGTGGAGGTGTGAGGGTGGTGGTGATGTGCGGGTGATGAAGGTGTGGGGGTGGTGAAGGTGTGAGGGTGGTGGAGATGTATAGGTGGAAGTGCGTGTGGGTGGTGGAGGTGTGTGTGGATGGTAGAGGTGTTTGGATGGTGGAGGTGTTTGGATGGTGGAGGTGTGTGTGGATGGTAGAGGTGTGTGGGTGGGGAGGTGTGCGAGTGGTGGAGGTGTGCGAGTGGTGGAGGTGTGTGAGTGTTGGAGGTGTGTGTGAGTGGTGGAGGTGTGTGTGGATGGTAGAGGTGTGTGGGGGGGGAGGTGTGTTAGTGGGGAAGGTGTGTGGATGGTGGAAGAGTGTCGGTGGTGGAGGAGTGTAGGTGGTGAAGGTGTGTGGCATGAGGGACTAATTGAGAAGCAGCGTTCAGTGCTTTTTAAGCAGTTAATACTTTCCATTTACGATAGGGCAAGATAAATCAAGTCTGTGATGAGTGCATTACTGTGAAGAACCACACACATCGAACAAACCGACAGGTTTTGGCTGAAATTGTGGGACTTGAACTTCTATTCAGAAGTTACACGATTACAGCTCGACGTACTGCGTACAGTATTGACTTAACGTTCACAATTCTACAACTGCAATTGATCGGAGCTAATTTTAAAATTCGAAAACTTTCTATACAAAAATTTAACGTACATTATTTTCATTACAACTGCGTTAACAATTATTTATAAGAGCACAATATTTACGACTATATTCAAAAATCAATATCTGTTCAGGATATCCTAATGAAATCAACGTAACAGCATATTCAGATCAAGAAGCCAGACGAGTGCTCAAATTTTCTTCATTACAGCAAGGCCACCCAACGTTGGCTAAGGAATCGGGCAGCATTAATTTACATCCCCAATAGAAGTTCAAATAGAAAAACAAGCACTTCCATTCGTGCACACATTCCGTTGAATGCTACGGCAACCCCTTGTTCTTCACTACAAAATGAGAAAAACTTTACTTGATATCAAAGCCAGCTAGAGAAGCAGCTGACTCAGCGTGGCTGGAAACTCGCTCGCAACAGAAGCTCCCAATGTTGTGGTACAATCTGCGTGTCCTAGCATTTTATACGTTCATCGGAGCGACAGGTCCATTAAAAATAATTATTTTCGATGCAATTTTTTAGGGTACGTGAACTATTACAGTATTTACGTGGATTGAGAATTTAAAAATTATTTTCTTGCCATCGAGATAAAAATATTCATCGTTTTTAATGAATGAAAGGAAAATAGCCGTCATTTCGATTGCCGACGGGAAGAAAAAAGTGAAATAGAGAAGTAAAAACAATGAATGGTAACCCAATGCCCTGGGTTAACAGATTGTTAGGTCGACTGGCCATTTTGTCCTCATCGATTGGTATAAAATAAAATTATTAACTTTTAAGGGTAACCGACAAAGTCTTCCCACAACATATGTAGTCTGACTTCACCTTCGATAACGAGTGATGCCATTCCAAGTTTGTAAATTGAAAAGCTTAAATATACTGATGAGAACAGATACTTGCAAGTATACTGTACTAACAGCAGGTTTTGAGTATGCCTTAAACTCGAAAATACGGACAACCACGTTTCTCTAAGATATACAATTTTACGACAAAGCAAATCTATACACAATGACACGCAAAATTAATCAACCCAATAACAAATTATCCAAGCCTTCTTGTGGTTCATAGCTCAAAATACAATTATATAATGGCATTTACCTAGAAAATATTACACAGAAGGATATTGAAAATCGATGCATTTTTCCTCATCGTTTTTTCTACTTAAAATTCGTAAAAAATTAATTTAAACTTGATGCATTGCATCACCATATCATTGCATGACAATATGAAATATTTTTACATATCACAGACTTTCATATTTGTTTTCCAAGTTGTGGGAGCTGCATCCTGAGATTGATTAGAGTTCCTGCGTCTAGCAATGAATTTCAGTAAGCAGACAAAATTAAAAAGTCATCTAATGACTTTCAATTAGTATTGTCGAGATATGTACATAAAGAAATGGATACACAGAAATAGCTAAGGGCTTAAAAATTAATGTGACGATGTTTAGATTGATTATCAGAGAGTGGAAAAAATTGTATGTTTCCTATGAGCCATGAACGTCCACAGGGTATAGGTGGGTTAATAGAAAAATTCAAATAACCGTTTTTTGTAACTCGATCCGAGATCGAACACTATATACAGAGTACTGGCATTGTCAGTGAGCGGAAAACGCGATGAGTCGATGAATTCATTGAACAAGCATGCACTCAAGACAGTTAAGAAAAACCTCTTGAGAGATTTCGAGATTATCATCTGATATAAAACTCTCTAGTCACATGAAATGTGTATTCAAGCGGGGAAAGAGGAAAGCACCATTTAGTACGGAATTTAAGGAATGGAGAGCCTATGCACAAGTGTGCTTCCCCCCCGCCTGGGTCATTGCGGAGAGAAGCATCAAGAATAAAAGAAGTTCAAATCACAAAACAAAAGTTAAAGAAGAAAGAAATGGGAGTTGAAAAAAGAACGGCAGTGAAATGACTGTTAATGAATTAGAAAAAACTGCGCTATTTCCACCAGAGCAAAGCCTACCAATCTTTTAGCTCAGGACCTCACATCTTTTCAATGGGAGTAAAAATTCTCACAGAAACAATAGTTGTATCCTCTCGAGAGTTCCCTTTGTTGAGAAGATTTAAATTAGATTTATAGATTAAAATTAGACCAATTAGAAATTAGATTTATATCCAAAATTAGATTTATAGATTAAAATTAGTCCAAGAGTATTTGAACAAATCAGGTTGATTTTGGGATGCAGTTGTTAGGTCGAATGAAACCAAATTTGACCTTTTCAGAATTGACACCGAAGGCCGTGTTTGGTGACACAAAATGAAATGCTTATGCCCCTAAAACACTATTTAAAAATTTTAGAATTGATATTGCGGAATGGTCAGGCTTTCCTTCAAGTGGAATGAAGGAAAAAAGATTCTAAAACAGAATATTTAAAGAACGCAGGCATGTATTTGAGTTTTAAGTTATAAGTTTCAAGCCATAAATCGTAAAAAATGTATCGATTTTTAATATTCTCCCGAAAAATTAATGTCTTGGCCAACGCCATTACTTCCTTGCACTTCTCTCTATAAACGGAGAAGAAAATTTGAGAATAAAATATGAAGATTCTCTAATGCGTTGAATATTTTTGGATGTCACTATATATGTGCAGAGTTTAATCACTAAGTTGATTTAAAATAGGACAGCACAAAAAATGCGCATACAAAAAAGATATGATGCGTTAAAAGACAATGAAGCTTGAAAAAATGATGAAACTAACAGCTCGTATTCATTCAAATTTAATCCAAGGAAGAAAAATAACACCGATAATTCTCATTGTTTGGCAGCAACCGTCGAAGTTGAAAAAGCAGCGCAAAATTATAGAGCAAATGTTGGGCTGTGTCCCAAGTTTGACCAAATCTCTGACTGCAGGGAGCACTTTAGTGAATTGAGCGCTGTTTCTCGCAATAGCGCTTTCGAGACGAAGTTAATGCACCTCGAATTAAAAGCAGCCCAAGTTTCTAGCGAATGAGAGAAAAACTTCGGATCGAGACAGCGTCCTCTGTGGAATTACGTGGGAGAAACTCAAGACAGCAGGCATATATTAATCAAATGCCCACAGGGGTCTTTGGGCAGGCTGCTTTGATGGCAACCGCAAGAAGCAGTGAATTAGGAAAGGAGGAAAGAGCCTGAAAAACGCAATCCGGGTCAAATTATACGGAGAGAAAACCTTAAATTTATTACTGATAGACCCAGTTTTTAAATAATTTAAACAATTTAAACAATTTATTTACCACAGGTGATACAGAGATGGAATGTTTCTTAAGTCTAGTAAAATGGTCAAATTTGAGTATAGCTACCTGTGGGCCCGAATGAGTTCAGTGACTTCTAGGGCATCCTACCATCAAGGTTAGTCTTAGGAGTACAGTAATGTTTCACCTAATTCACTTAAACTAGAGACGCATTAGACTGATCAATGAGATAATTGACCCGAAATTAAATACTTCATTTCACAATATAGTTCATATGGACTAGATTTAACAGTATATTCGACAAACGATTCAAGAACAGACTGAAGATCGGCAAAATTAACCAAGGCAAATTACATTATTAGGACCAGTTATGTAGGGGACAAGGTTTGACTCTGTGATCTTACACGACTAGTAATCTGATAGGAAGTGAGACTCAAGATTTTTTTTGAATACCTTATAAGAATTACTTTCACGGATCTCCGCAGGTATTGAGTTCCAAGTTTTAGTTCCAACGAAGAGGATACTATGTTGTGACCGAGCCTTTGAGTAATAAGGAAGCATGAATTTACTTCTATTTCGGGTTAAATGGTCGTGATGACCAGTTTGCGCAGTTAATAATTGTTTTAGGCTATTGTCGCCATCATTTGTTAATGTTTTGTAAATGAAATTGCAGATGGAGATTTTGTAGAGATCCGAAAGCTTAAGTATTCGTATAATTTTTGAATGAGTCATTTGTGTGAGCATTATATTCTAGATTCTTTACCGCTCTTATGGTTCTTTTTTGCAGGGTAAAAATTTTGTTGGTTTTATTTTTATCAGTTCCGTGCCATGCTTCTATTCCGTATTGCAAGTATGGTAAAATGAGCGTTCGGTAGAGCATTTGTAAGGCTGTTTCAGGCAGGAAATTTTTAACTTTATTTAGGATTCCGGTAGATTTTGATAATTTAGAACTGATTTGAGTGATGTGCTCTTTAAAGGTTAGATGTTTGTCTATTATGATGCCCAGGAATTTACTTGAGTTGGTTTCTTCGATTTCACCTTCGCCAATTTGAATGCGTGGGAGAGATATATTTTTCTTGTATGAGAATGTAATATATTTTGTTTTATCGATATTAAGGCTTATTTTATTAGCTTTAAGCCACAATGAAACCTTATGAAGTTCATTATTTATACGCTCCGCCATCCTAGCGGGATTTTGGTTTGGAAGGACCGCAGAAAGGGTAAGTCATCGGCAAAAAGTATGAATTTGAAGAATGATGTAGATTTAATGATATCATCGATAAAAATTAGAAATAGGAGAGGCCCAAGGACAGATCCTTGTGGAACTCCATGGCTAATTGTTCTGTGGGTCTGATTTTGCGTCGTCAATTTGCGTCGATTCGATTACTTTCAGGCAAAGGTTATGTTTCAGGCAAACAAGGCAACATAACCTTTTCTTGTCATTATGAGAAATACAATTAAACTAGTAAAATTGTACAGTACAATTCAGGCAGGCTAGAGGTCGTGTGTTGAGGATGATAGACCATTTGCCGATTGGATTCAGCTTACATCAGGCATTCTGCTGGACAACATTTCGACTCCTCTTCACTAATATAATACGCCAGCAATTGAAGTTCCGGAATTCAATACAGAATTGCCCTATCCAGCCGATCCTCCAGTTAATCGGCAACAGTTTACACGAACCTCAAATTATACCGATGAAGGTTAGTCCCAGTCGTTAACCAGATACGATACTTGATACAGCTTATGAATAATTGAGGCTACTTCTATGGGTACAAGTTAAAGCTCGTATGAAATGACGCATGAGTCGAGGATCGACTGCACTGAAAAGACCACGCTTGCAACAGTAGATTGTCAATCTAGAGAGAAAATTGATCTTTAACGTCAATTCGAGCAGTACTGGTTGTATCTAGGTAAACGAATAAAACGAAAGCTTAGTGAGGTCATCATAATAAAATTAGCGTTTTTCGTTGACTCTCGTTAATAGCCAAAAATTTTTGAAAAATACAAAATTCACGAACCTTAAGTTTCACAGAAGTGAAAATAAGGAATTTTTTGAGGAGAACGCTTTAAAGTAATCTGAACAAAGTTGTGACCAAACTGCACGTAATACATATAAACTTTACTCTTTGTTGAGAGACAATTTCGTTTATAAATAAATAAGGAATATAAAATTTAAAGCTTAAAACATTTGAAGCATGTCGAAGTATTGTACACTGACTAGAATCGGGTCTCATGTCACAAAACTCTCCATGGTCCCTGACCGTGGAATGGAGTGGACCGGTTAAACTGGACACCAGTTCGGACACTGACCGCCTTCTCTCCGCCACTCTAGTTAAAGGGCTCGTCTGGTCATGCCAACATACTCTGATGCGCAACCTGCACTACAATATTTATCGACCAAGGAAGACTTGGCGAGCAAAAGAAGCGTATTCATGAAGTTCAACACGGTACCATTAGTTACATTAATCAAGACAGTATGAAAAATAAGATTGGAGATATTAATTGAAGTGCAGCAATTTGAATAAAACTGAATCTAATTTTTCTGAGTATAGCTCAAAATAAAGAGATCACAAATATATTGGATTAGGGATAATGACAATAGTCCAGACGATACAAGATAACTACAGTATACTTCTCAATCTGAAATTTTTTAGACTTGACTTGGCTAGAAGGAAGAACAATAACCATTCTCAAGGAAATAATTTTTCAGAAACATGAATTCATCGTAAAGTAATGTGAAATATCTAATCCTTTAATGGACGTGAAAATAAGGTTTTGCGGCAGTTTAATTTGAAACGCAAAGTGAAGAAACTGTACAAAATTAGTACTCAAGCCAGAATAAGAGTTCTTGCGGCAGTGTGAAATCTTGAATTCATCACAGTGTCGAGTGACTAAACAATATAACTAAAGTAGCTAATTATTCGCTTGTAATTCACTAATAAATTTGATGCAAGGATGCTGATTGTTGAGATACTGAAAGAATAAATAAGCATGATATTCACAATGAAGTAATAAAAATGCATCGTGAATTTACTTGCAATAAAAATAGGTTTGAATGCCAGGGAAAGTTGACGAGGCAATTGGCTTAGAAAAACGAATGAAAACTTTTGCGAAGATTTGGCCAAGAGGTAAGCCCATACCATGACTTTTTAATTCTCTGTAAAATTTACAATAAAAAATAAGAGATGAATTCATTACCGAGTGTTTTAAAAGTTTTCAGAAAGTCTGCGATAGAGGCCCATATAAATAAAACTTTTACTGGTGACTGGGCTGCGTGAACATAATTCGATAGGTTCATTACGCGAGATGCTAGAAATTTTTTTATCGTGAAACAAAGACATGAAAACATTATCTACATTCGTCAGTATAGTAAATTTTTTAGCAAACGTGCACGAGTCATCAGTAGTAAATTCATTGCTTGTAAAAAGATTAAAATAGAGACCTGTACTTAGCCAATGAAAATCTACGGGTTTTACAAGCCGAAAATATAGGTTGGAATTGGAATTCAACATTAAAGTAGTTTTTTTTTAATTTTGGGTAAAGATTAGATTAGATTTTCAGTCAGTTTAAGCCTCCCTATCCTAAACAAATGAGATCCAAAGAGAGGAAGGAAGAAGGCACAATTTAGTATGGAGTTAAGGGAACGCGGAATCTATGCAGAAAGGGCATAGAAACAGTAAGATGAGAAAGAACTTCATGAAACAAGATCAAAGTTGCTGAAAAAACAGGACAGCAGTGAACCGACAAAGATGATCGGTAACAAAACAAAAACCTATTTTATTACAACAAAAATAAAGCCTACCTAACCTTTAGCTCGGGCACACACAAAGTCCCCCTGGGAGCGCTAATTCCCATAGATACAATAGTTGTGTCCCCCTGAGGGGATTTTGAGTAAAGCATACGAGTCGAGACCAATTGTGTAGGTATAGGCCTCTTGATATTTTCTCATTAAATATTAGATGGAAATTGATCGCAGAACATTTGTTCTGTCATTTTCTCACTTTTCTCAGTTTTATATAATGATTTTGTGTAATCAACTCAGTCCGAGTCAACATTTCTGAAAATATTGACTTGACTTCACGTTCAGTAGACCAGTAATAGTACATAACTAAAATCCTAATAATTTCCAAGTAAAATTATGTATTCGATCGTGAAGGTAGTCCGATGTCTCGTGGTCACGTTTCTCTGAATTCTTTCTAATTAAATATCATTAAATTTCACTTCTTCTGCATTAGCTCAACAGAAACATTTGGGCGGAGGTCCTTACGATACCCACAGACTTTATATTTGGGGAATAATGCAGCAACGCTTCCTGTAACTGTCGAATTGTTCTCTGAAGTTCCAATGCGAATGTCCGTTCTTCCTTGAAATCCTGAATAATTACAATTTGCGGGAAAATCCAAGGTAGGTAACGGTTCTTGAGACTAATTCATTTGCAGGGCTGCGAATATAGAAAATCATTCATATTTCCTGTTCACGAAGTCGAGTAGCGCAAGCCGGTAGATGTTTTATAGTTGCCAAAACACTGGATCTTGGTTATACGTTTTTGTACCGAGAGATGCATACACGTGCAGCAATTGGGAACGAGATTTATAATACATTTAAGAAGCGTATAAATTTCCATAAACTATTCCGCGCTTCCCGACGATTTTTTCGCTCGAATTTTCAATCTTGGTAATAGTCTTCAGACAGCTTTCGAAAGTGGCATGTTCCTCGGCATTCGTTTTTTCTATAATTGAATTATACTCAAATGTTAAACTCAAACATTTTAATGCATTTACACCTCTAAAGGACTTTGTCTGAAGGTAGTGATAATTGACAACTGATATCAATGTTATAATAACTGTAAATTTCAGAGAAGGATAACCGAATGCAGTCCCTCGACGGAGACGCATTGATTCGTAAAATAAAATCTTTCTGGAAACGGCAGCAGGGATAAAATAAGAGAGGTCTCCTTGAGGTTAAATCTTCAATAATGACGCGTCGGGAGCCTCAATGAAGCTGAGACGGAAATAATGAGTTCATTATTACTATTGGTTGTAAATTTACAACACAATGACGCCCCAGTGCTGCTCACACTGATGCGTGCCTTTCAAGATATCCTTGTGTCGGTCCTCAGGCTAAAATTTCTCAGATGATATCGTTCAATGAACGCGCCCTCAACTTCTTTTCGTGCACTTTAATGCTGAAATCTTTGTGCGCTAATGTATGCGAAGATATTTATTTCATGTCGAATGCATATCTCTATGCATTTTTTGAAGTTCTCTGTTCACAAGTAGTTCATTCCCCATTTTGATTTTGGTGAGAACCTGATGTCAGTGCCAGTCTAATTAAGGTGGTTGTGATAATGGTAATGTGAGCAAAGAATTTAGCTTGTACAAAGGCATGAGAGGCTCACGGGCATCTTACATTTTCACTTGAATAGTTGTGAGTATCATACAAGTGCAGATTATTATCCGTTTTACGGATGTCCAACAAAAAATCACATAAATATTGAATGAATTAAAATGAAAGTATATCGATAATGCTCATTCAAGATATAGTTCTCTAACAATGAAAAAAATTACCCAATATCGTACAACGTCGAAATTAAGAACCAATGTTTTTTAAACAAATGATGTTCAGTACAGTCTTAGGTCTTTTCAAGAGTAACAGCTGAAGAAATATTTTGTTCGACAATAGCTCATAACATTGTCTCAAAACGTGCGCTAAAGCAAGAAAACCAAAAATGTTCCAAGGTTACTTATGTGATTTAATTCATTTAATTTTCAAAAGAAATGATATGGCAATTGAATACATTTTTTACATTTAGAAATTCGATTTCCAAAATTATAAATCCTACCGTCGTACATCCCAAAGACTTATGCAGTTTGTTGCCCATGAATTGCAAATCATTCACTGATTCTTTTTCTACTGACCAGACGACGCACGGCATGCATTCCCCGCCCTAGATAAAACACTAAATAAAGAAAGAAGATTATGAAAACAAGATAAAAGTTGAAAAAGAAAGTTAAACGAATTGAAAAACAGGACAGCAATGAACCGAAAAAATGATCCATAATAAGACAAAATATGTTTTATTTCAACAAACAGAAGGCCTGCTGAACTCTCAGCTCGGGACCCCATCAATATTTGTAATTTTTTACACAATTTTTATGAGGTTACGCTCACAACTGTTGCTCAAAACGCAGTAAAGATAAACATAGTTCACGTGTTACTGCAGAAGCTCAAAGTTTCATCAATTCGGTGTGAGCAACTCGTTGTAGAAGTTAAAAAAGACGTGAGCATATCAAAGCTCGCGAGAACACCCAGCAACAAGCATTGCTGAATAAGCACAGACTAATTATTCGAGGCGAAAAGCCAGATTATCAGCACTCGCATTTATTTCCTGCCCAATGAAGCTGAGAGACGATGTCTGAACTGAAATTTGCTGCCGGTATCTGCGTTGAGTTGCGCAGTTATGTTCACGCAAGGGCAGGGGGCAGCTACCTCGTTGGTGGCTGCCGAGGCTACAATGTGACTAGGCAAAAACGTTGTCACTTTACAATCGACATTTGCGTCGCATGTGGCTACTGTGGGATAACGGACAGTTTTGCGTAACCGTTGCGCTGACGCTACCAACCACGTAAAGGAGGCGCTGATAGACGGCGGCAATTTTCAATCAGCACGTATCCTCCGCTGAGTGATGGCCGCGCAAGATATGCAGGAAGGTAATTTATTCCAGCGCACTGACCTGATAAGAAAAAATATAACTATTCTGACATTGTTCGTATGTTGTTTTCAGTATGAGATAACTTTGACAGGAACATTACCTCAAATGGCTGCAGACCAGCAAATATAGCCCGAAGCGAAGAGCTTTAAATAACTTAAGACTGTGCTCTATCAGACCCCGTCATTTCTTTTACCTCAAGGCAGGCTTCATGCTTCAAATTTCATCCAGAAATCATTCGCATATTCCAGTTGTCAATTAGGCGGACGGCTGAAATATCGACGGAAGAGTTCGGGCTGGTGCGAAAATATCGGCGGAATTTGGTCGGAAAAAGTCAAGCGGAGATTTCTGGTTATTAAAAAAGAGAATTTTCGTAACAAAAAGGAAGAGAAGAACTTCAGGTAAGCGGAAAATTGAAAGCAGAAGAGACATTGGTTCGCTCTCTGTCACAAAAAAGGTCGAAAAAGTGAGGGATGCAAGAATTTGAAATTAAGCAAGCAGGCACTCAGTGCAGGGTAATGATGGGTGATAATGAAAAAAGTTACAGAATAGTTGAGAAGAAAAAGCGTGAGATGAGAGTCGGAGAACACGCTCGGCACGTCTCGTCGCACCGAAGTCACACATTTCACCCACCGAAATCGGTATACGTTAGTTGAAAAAATAGTTTGTGGAAGAAGAACAATTAAAAGCCGCAGGTAGGGATGACAAATTAAGTTCTTAGACAAACGTACACGCCAACTGAAGGTAATGAAGGTAAAAAAACGTCTGAGGAATTCACTTAACTGAAACTTATATTGGGTGTTCACAACTGATCAAAAGTTTAAGACCACTTGAAAATTTAGAAAAATACCAATTTTTCAGTGATGAAAAATTAAATGCATTTAACTAGGGATCGGTAATTACAAAAGTTAAAAGGTGAGAAAGACAAAAAATAACAACTGTAACAATTTATTAAGAAATCAACACTTGTAAAGAGTAATGACTTTTTCAGGTAATCAAAATGATAAGACCACATACAAAAATCACGGGAAATCTTTCTTCAACGACGTTGAGGTGAGCAAACATTGAACGTAGTAATGATAATGAGTCCTGCCTCCATTCTTGTTAATAACCTCAAAAATTCTTCGTGGCATACTAGAAACGAGAGTTTCCATGAGGGCTCGAGGAATGTTGCCACAGCTCCTGAAGATGGCAGCACGAAGTTCGTTTACTGACGCAAATTGTTTACCATATCCATAAACATCTCATGCCATCCATCCCCAAAAACTTTTTCTATTGGGTTTAAGTCTGGCTAACATGCTGGATGACGCACAACATTGACCCCATTATCTTGAGAGAAAGACGTAGTCTGGCGGGCGGTGTAGACTGCTGCATTATCCTGCTGAAAAATCCATCCAACAACACACAGACGAGGACCCTCTGCTGACAAAAATGATCTTTGCAGCATTCTGACGTAACCAGCAGCTGTTTGACGACCCTGCACCTCCTGAAGCTCCATGGTTCCTCTGTAGGAAAATGCGCCCCATACCATAACGGAGCCTCCACCACTATGGAAAAAATTTCAGGAGGGATTTCTTTGTGATGCCAGTACCGTTGGAGGCCATCAGGGCCATCCATATTGAATCTTTTCTCATCAGAAAACAAAACTTGAGACCACTTTTCAACGTCCCATGTTTAAGGCTCACGAGCAAATTGTAAATGGGCCACTTTGTGACGTTGAAGCAGCCGAGGACCTTGTAGACGCTTTTTATTCTTCATGCCGTTTTGTCGTAAGTGCCGCCTGATCGTTACTGCACTGCTATCAGCATCTGTGAGGGATTTAATTTGCTTGGAAGACCGTCCTATGTCTTGAGAAATCACCCGTTTTATTCTCCTACCCAATGCAGGTTAAATTTTTTTCGGTCTACCACTAGATTTTGCTGTTCCATAATTCTCTGGGTCCTTTAGGAAGTTGCAAATTACAGTTTTACTGCGGTGAATCTCAGCTGCGATTGCGCGTTGCGACAAGCCTTGCTTATGCAGGTCGACAATTCGACCACGTTCAAATTCGAGAAGTTTGCGCGCTTTGGGCATGGTGAAACCTTTACGCTATCAGTGCCAACCTGTAACTAATCAAAAATGCTGGAAATTACTCTTAATAATTATGATCAACTGAAAAAAATAATTTTTCTATAAAAGTGTTGATTTCTTAACAAATTGTTACAATTGTTATACTTTGTCTTTCTCACCTTTTACATTTAGTAATTACCGATCCCTAGTTGAATGCATTTAATTATTTATCACTGAAAAGTTGGCATTTTTCTAAATTTTCAAGTGGTCTTAAACTTTTTATCAGGAGTGTATACCGAAAATCTGAACCCACTGTTTAAAGATTATTAGATTATTAGTTGGTTTAAGCCTCCCTATCCGCAACAAAGGCGATCCAAAGAGAGGAAAGAAGAAGGCACCATTTAGTATGGAGTTAAGGGAACGGGGAATCTATGCAGAGAGGGCCCAGAAACAGTTAGATGAGAAAGAAGTTCATGAAACAAGATCAAAGTTGAAGAAGAAAGTAGGAGGTGCTGAAAAGCAGGACAGCAGTGAACCAAAAAAAGATGGTCAGTAACAAAATAAAAACCTATTCTATTTCAACAAAAATAAAGCCTACCTAACCTTTAGCTCAGGCCTTTACATAGTCCCCCTGGGAGCGCTAATTCCCATAGATACAATAGTTGTATCCCCCTGAGGGGACGCCCTCTGTTTGAATGACAATAGCTTATAATTAATCATTCGACTTGATTATTTTTTTGTCAGGTGCAAAATATTGTTTTCTAGGATAGCAAGACGAAAGTTGTTTAATTAACACAAAACTCTGGTTGTAGGTACTAAAACGTGCGAGGACCTTCAAGCTTTTTTTGCCACCAATATTCACAAATGATAATAGAACTAATTGAATTTATTTGGTGTAATGAATGCGAACAAAAATACAAAGCCACATTTGGATATAATTATTCACATTTCAATAACAAAAACTAAATTAAATCTTTAAAATAAAAATGAGATTTAATCTACTTCTAATTCCGTCACAATTTTTTCTACTGCGCTCTCGAATTTTTACATACATCCTTTGCATTGCTAACCTCATCATCCGTAGATTTTGGATGAGAGCAATAAACTCTGTCATGATCTTGTCTCTCATGTCATCTAAATTTAGCGGTGGAGTTTTGTAGACTTTATTTTTTAAACGGACCCACGAAGGAACTCACATGGAGTGAGATCTGGGGACCTGTTAGGCCATCTCCTGACCATGTCCCACGCTAATGACACAGTTCTGAAGTACTGTCTACAAACATTACCGTACTGGTAGAATTTGCCAATGGCAAGGAACACCGAAGTGATTACCATACCTGAATCTCCCCTTAAAACTATCAACTTTATTATCACTTACGACTATTTGTTCTAGAAAGTGTTGTGGGTAACCTCGCGCGTTTCAAGAAGACACAAATAAAGTTTTGTTTTGGTTAAACAAAAATAAAAATACAAATCAGATGACTAGCGAGCAAGTTCCTAGCTTTAAAATAGAGAGTTCAGGTTTTTGTGAAACACCTTGTTTTAATACCACCATGAGCGCAATGGGTAGATCATTCCTCTTTGTTGATAGGAAGTAAAACCCCCTTTTATGCTATTATACACAAAAGAAAAAAATTTACTCACCTGGAGTAAAATTGGGTGGTCAACCATCGGGCTTGACAACTTCTCGGTCGGCCAGGAAGGCGTTGTTTCAATGATGGAGTCTGAATGCCAAACTTAGGCTTAAGACCAGCTCTACATAAATAATCTTGCAAGCAACAACAAACCCAAAGACTGATGTTGGAGCTTATTAAAGCGGATTCCATCTAAGACCTGAGAGACCCAGAGTCAACCGTTTGAGTTCAGTTTGCCAGTGTCGCGAATTCCAACTCGAATGGAAGCATTTGCCTTGAGCTCCTCGAGTTGCATTGACGCTCAATGCCCTGAATTACGTTTTGTCTTTGAAAAAAGTGTATAAATGGTAAACAATAATTTGGGCAGTGGTCATAGATCGACCGTAAAATACCTGAGAACCAAAATCAAAGACACCGAATTGAGTTTTTTATGTTGCCCGTTGCAACCTAATTTTAATATTACAACCTTATAGTGCAGTTGTAAGCAACGGATGAACTTTTCATAAATGGGAGAGTAGTTTCAGGTGTACCTGTTCTTCTAAAAATCTTGTTAAAAAATAGAGAAACTGCACCAAAAGTGGAATATTTACGTGAAAAAACTCACGATTTTAGTTATCCAAGCCGAGTACTTTTAACCAAAATTCCTAAAAAATTTAAATATCTCTTACCAGAGGAAAATTGAAGCGAACCAACTCGGTAATGTCATAACAAAATTTCACACGTAATAAACTGAAAAAGTATTTAGTAATAATTCTTGGCAAGAAAGAAAACGATGAATAACATAGCAGGAAACTTTCCGAGTGCAAACGAGAGGCTTAGAAAAAGGAAAATTACTCGATTCGAGAGAATCGGTTGTCTAAAAACAGTTAAACACTCTTGATCCAAGTATGTCATTTTTATGACGTCAGACATTCAGCAGTGAAACTCACCGGGTTCAAAATGACCATGGCTCAGTTCGTGGAGCGTTGTTGAAAAGAACAACAATCGACACACTCATGATGACATGATATCATCAAACACTGCAATTATTGACGTGATGACCGAAGTCAAAACAGAACATTTGGTAAAGGCGCGTGAACAACTTGTTCCCGTATTTCAGCGAACAGTTATCGTGGCTGCATATAAATTCATTCACCAAAGGTATGAGTTAAATCACGAAGAGTTGGTGAACGAACTGGTAATTAGATATGCGTTTCTCATTCTCTACTTATTTATTGGTCATGTTCTCAACCCATGCTCGCAGCATGTAAGCTTCTACATGTATGTAGAACACTACACTCTACGCATTCAAAGCAGTCAGAAAATAAAGAGTGCCCGTTAAAGCGTTTTGGTTTGCAAAATTTTACCGCCAAATACAGGCCGAGCTGAAGTATGGAAATCCCCATCAAGCTTGATATGACGGTTTTCTGAAAAATGCTGGGGAAATCTTTCAAAAATAATGTGACATCCTTCACAAATTTATTTTCATTTACAGTCAGGATACCCAAATTGTGAAGAAATTGTAATATATATAAATCATTGCATTTAACTACCACATCGCAGAACACTGTGTTAATTTCTTTTATGAGCTAGCTAATAAGAAAAATAATTCATCGACTTGTTAAACTTTGCTGATGAGTGTAAACTGTTCAGAGATAAGAACTGAAGGTGACTCATGGATGCCTCAGAGAGCTCTTCTCCAGTTTTCTGTGGTCTCAGTCAGTGTTGACGAGGTAACCAAGTTATGGGGCGCAATGTAGGTGGCAAACACATTCAGCCATCCTGATTGCCAGAGAACGCAACGCAACCTAATATCTCGTTGCTGGATAATACGTGCCTTTCTCTCTTTAGCAAGGCTGATTTAGTTATACAATGGAAAGTTACGCAGCACTCTATTAAAGCCTGCGTATATTCATTACATCAGGAAATAGTGGGAAACGAACATAATAACAAATCTTGCTGTCGTAAATTGTCATTTAACACATTAACTGCGACGTGTTAAACTGAAGTTCAATGTTCAATTCAAATTTAAAATCAACTGCGGTGATAAACTTTGAAAATAGCAATTATTAACTGGATCGGGAGTTTATTTAGCTGTCTTTAAGTAATAATATAAAATGAGTTAGTGACTGCAGGCGGGTCAGCAACACTTTGATAATCACCTAAGTGACCACCGGTGGGACACTTTGCAGAAAATGTGTTAATATCCTGAAATCAACGAAGCTGCTTCGAACATTTTGGGTTCCGCAGGTATGAGAGGGTAAAACAGTCGATGAGTTTGTGACATGATATTTACTACTATGTTGAAAGGTACAGTTCACCATTTAAACCGAAACACTTCAATATTTTCATAATATCCGTTAAATGTATGCACTGGCTTTCAAAACGTCAAAAAAGTGCAATAAACAATTAAAATCAGCATTCCCAAGCATTCACAATTTCCGGCAATCGGTATGACGTGTTTTTTAACATGGAATTCCCTTATTTTTCAAGTCCTCATTTAAACCGTAAACATGTCCAAACAATTTCTTTCGTCACCCATTTTTGGTTAGAGTTTCATATTGACTCAAATATTCAAGCTTACTGAAAATTTTAAGCTAAACCTATAGAAAAATTCCACATTGAATTCTAAACACCGAGCCTCAGTTCAAGTCGCAGTGACTGTAGAGCTCATGACACATTCACGGGTGGAAGAGAAAATCAGTCGCACATGACAAAGGCATTTCAATTTTGCTTCCGTAAATGCAGTCGGCAAAATTGAATCATTCAAATAATAAAATAATAAAAAATTACGATAAAAGATGACGACATTAAAATCAGAAATGCTGCCAGCAAGAACAATTCAATTGATGACTTGTCTAGGCTGTTTTAATTTTGGTATTGCCGGCGCGATCACCACCATTTCGTAAAGTTTTCGTTTTCCTTGAAACCATTGTTAATTATTTCCTGTTTTACGCTTGCGATAAATAGGTCATTTCATTATTTTATCCGTCATATCAGTTGTTTCGGTTCCATTTTTAGGTTATTTTTATCTCCCTACCGCGACATCAGTTATTAAGGTCTCATTTTTCTAAGGATATCATGATCTCACCGCTGCGACATCAAATATTATACACGTACCTTTTTTACAACACTCTAATTACGTTATTTCATGAATAATTTATGCGAGATATTAGTTATATGATTCCACCAACTCCAAATGAGAGAAAATCTACGTTAATATGATCAACTAATTTATTTAACAAATGACTTTATCGAACGATTCATTTTGGTAACAGTACAGAGTATATCGATATAGCCTGATAACGAGAGTGAACATTCATTCGAGCATGTTCACTTTCTTTTCAAGTATTTCAAAAATTTCGTCTCTGTTCTTTTTCACCACCGTCATTCTCTCTCTCTTTTTTTAGATTCGATTAGATAAGTTAGTTTAAGCCTTCCTTACCCCATGAAAAGTATTCCAAAGACAGGAAAGAGGAAGGCATTATTTAGCATGGAGTTTAGGGAACGGGGACTCTATTCAAATTCAAATGGTGTGATTCCACACGAGACCCTCTGCGCATTGAAAAAGTGAGTTATTAAAGAAATTTATGAAACAAGGTAAAAGTCAAAGAAAAAAGTTAGAGGTGCAGAAAAAAAGAGCAGCTATGATCCGACAAAATGATTCGTAACAAGACAGAAACCTATCAAACTCCAGTGCGAGGAAGGTCTACCCACCTTCCAGCTAGGAACCGCATATTTTTCCTCTTAGCACGCTAATTGCTATAGATCCTATAGTTATATCCTCCTCAGGTAATGAACTGTAGAAAACGTGAAATGTACGCACAAGGTGTTCCCACACAGGATACTCTGCATATTTGTAGAAACAGTAAACTTGGAAACGAGAGAAAGAGATAGCGAAGAAGGAATGAAAGCGGCAAGGAGCAAAGTAAATTTCCGTTAGATGGTGAAGTCCCAAATGCCTATTTACTGCTGAGGTAACTTAACAGTATTTCCCATGGGGGCGCCAACCCCTCATATTCCGGCACAAACAAATTTAACTAACCTAAACCGGTTGCTTCTCCTATCTCCAATGAGCGGTTGAGACTTATGGCTTCCGACTTGGCGACGGTATATGTGATGACGTGGGAACGCTGGTTTATTTTCAAAAATGCAGTATAGTATTAATTACATGCAGAACGGTTGTCCCATCCTTTTACGAATATTTGGAGGAGATTGAATACGATATTAGAGACGTAATGTGAGAGACAAAAACTCGCAATTTTTGAATTACCACACCAAGTGCGGAAACTCCGCCATCATGCGATTTACATTTACACGCAAGCCACGTCTTAAAGCTTTCCCGACCCTCCATCGTCTCTCCTGACTGGTTGACGGACTCAAAGTACAATTTCAAGCTAAGCTCTTTCTGCGTGACTAATAGCTAGCGTGTAAAATACGGCTAGCATCAAATGTGTGAGTTACCTACAATCCTGATTAATTATTGGGGAAAAAGAATCTCACTACTAATCTCTGCGAAAACAATGTTTTAAATTCGTATCAGTAACAAGACTTGGAAGTAAATTCTTCGACGCGATGTGGCATCTCGACGTCGTGGTAACCATAGTAGAAAACGGATGGAGGGTGGAGTTGAGGTAAGGGGTCCAGGGAGTCGAGGGCAAAGTCGCAGTTCTTCGTATAAAATATTCATGATGAGGGAAATCTTTCGAAAAATTGTACAGAATTGATTGTACAGATGTTTTGATTCGACGGGGACATATTTCCAAAGAATCAACGCTGGATCTTTTCGAGACAGTGTGGAGATGTGCGAGCCAAGCGCAGTCGTAACTCGCAGCGCTCGTATGAAGTCACGTTTGTAGATTTGGCCGGTTGTGGGGTAACTGCAACATTTGCATCTTATGCAGCGGGGTATTCGAAACAAATAATGGTGTAAAATATGTTATTAGTAAGATTAATATGTTACATTGTTTGAAGAGTTTTATTAAAGATTAGTAATATAACACTTTCTGGCACCCCTGAAAGGCTGTGGTAAACATCAGCTGGTCATTCTTCAAGTGAAAATAAGTGTGCAAGTCGTAATTTCGCTTTCATGTGCGAGTCCAGAGTCATTTTGAGTCACGAAATTACTTTTATTCCATTTTAGTGTGCATTTCTTTCACCTTGATATATGTATAATACGTATATATATATATATATATATATATAAATATACAATGCGTATAGGGCCTATATATGAATGTGTGTAAGTGGGTGTGCGTATGTGTGTGTGCGCACACGCATACATGTACATATATATATGTATATATATATATGCACATATATGTTTCTACTTCTATTTTTTGCATAAAAGCAAAACCTCAAGATACATTACATTTTACCTAAAGCTCTGCGACCAGTTAACTCTGAACCATATTCCAAAAATAAATATATTTATCGCACTTGCTCAATGATTTAAAAATAGATCTATCACTACCGCAGAGGGTGTTTCTGTGAATAGAAAAAATGAAAAATATAAATAAACAAATGAAATAAAGCGCTCGTGAAAAATGATCTCTCTGTGCGTATGTTGAACAAGCCATGAATTTCATTTTTGCGTGCAAGTTTGTTTAAGTGTTTCTAGATGTACATGTTGTGTTGCGTGATGTTCTTCATAAATTATTTGTGACTAACTTTTTCTCAGTACTTGATAGTCATTTAGGATGGTGTTTCAATCTGCTTCGGTATAGCGAATTTTAGTCTTTTCTTACTTCGATTCAAAGAATAATTTAGGAATTCCGAAGAATTTTTTAGTAGCATTTAAATTCTTTATAAGTTGTCAGCCATCTCTTGGGATATAAAACATCCAAGAAATGATATTTTCTATTTAACTAGCCCCTGGCAGGGTTAATCTATTTGCACGCCACGTATGGTTTGGCTATTAGTACACCTCGTATGGTTAGTCTATTAGTACGCCTCGTATGGTTTGTCTATTAGTACACTTCGTATGGTTTGTCTATTTGTATACCTCGGATAGTTTGTCTATTAGTACACCTCGTATGGTACGTTTGTCCAAGGACGTCTTATATTAAAAACTTTCTATATGCCATTATGGTGGAATGTATCTTATGTATCAAATTTTTCGGGTATAAACGGTTTTTCTTACTATTTTTTTTTTCTTCTTTTTTTCGTGGGCCACTGGCTAATTTTTCCGCATTTTTAGTTCATTTTGGTGGATGATGAATTCAGTTTATCTCTATTTTATGTTCTGCTCTAGTGTTACAGTTTGCTTGTAATCAACACATTTTGCATTATTTTACTACTTATTAGATACCTTCCTACCATAACAGAGGAGTACCGTAGTGAGGGAGGATAAAAGCACAATTTACCACGGGATTGAAAGATCGAGGAATTCATGCATATGGTATTTTTTTAGCAAGATCCTCTGAGCAAGGAAACACTAAATTAGGAAGGAAGTTTATGGAACAAGAAAGAAGTCGAAGAAAAGAGTGGAAGGTATGGAAAAACACGACTAAAGTGAACTGTAAGAAAGGTCCGTAACAAAATAGAAATCTGTTGCTTTTAAACAATTGGAAGGCCTACCTAACATCCAGTTCAGGACCTTACTTCATCTCCAGAGATCGCCAGTTTTCATAAGTACAGAATTTGAATCCCCATGGGAGAGACAAATTCTAAAATAGGAACATTTATCTCATACAAAATTGAGGGAGTTATTCTCAAATAAATATATAATATACATAGCTCAGTTCAGCAAAGAAGTGAGCCCTGCAACATAAACATATTTCAAAGCTTGTCGTGATGCTAGTAAAAGTGAATATGAATTTGTCATTTGCATGTCCGCACTAAAGTAATGATGCAACAGCATCGCCATGACTCCTCTTCACTTTCCAAACATAACTTTGGAGAGAAAATGACTCCACCTGACTCACTTATTTAGATTGTAGGGGGAATTCGTGAAGAAATATGTAGGGTGTTGAAAAAAAAAATTTAATTTTAACAGAAGACAGGAACAAGCCAACTAAACAATTTTCCTAGAGAAAAAATTCAAAACTCCAGAGTTTCAAGACGCTAACGATTTAGGTTCCACCATTTTGTCCAGGTAACGACATTTCCGCTTTTGAGAAAAGCCTTAATGAGAAAAGAAATAAACACCAGCGTAAGAGATGTTTTATCTCACAAACTTACATTAACTGTTCGAAATGTGTATCTCCTACGTGAATGCAGGTCTGGTATCTCTTTTGATAGGATACCTGGACACAAAACACAAGCCTCGGCTCAGCCAGCCAAGTACAGGCCAATCTGAAGTACGCAAATTGCCATCACGCTTCACTTGACGGTTTTTTGTGAAATGCTATCGCATACGCCTTGTTTAAAAACAGTAGTGCATGAATTTTAATGTAGTCGTTGGCGAGAAACTCGGTTGTTGACTCGCTCCTGCGATCGCATGTCAACTGAGCGATCGCATGGTTGTTGACTCGCTGTGATTGACTCGATCGTGTTATCTCCTGCGATCGCAATCCTTGCGGCAAGATCCATCTCAAATTCCACCGGTGTTTTGTAAATCTACCCTTTTATGTGACCCAAGAGAAAGAAATCGTAATGACTCATGACAACTTGAATACATAAATCTGAACTATACATTATTACCAGCAGAAAATGTCCGGTAAAATTCCTCGCCACAGATCAAATGTTGAGTGAATAATCATTTAATCACTAAAATATACTTCACTTAATCCATCATAAAAGAGCAAAGTACACTAACAGCGCCAAAAATTGGTGTAGCCAGATGCTGGAACACTAGTGCAGTGGGCTTAAAACAAAATTACAAAGAAGATGGACAACTACACATCAACATCACATCAATGAAGAAGGGAAAGGATAGGATAGTATGCATTGATATAATGAACAGATATTTGAAAATGTGTATCTGTTGAACTGATTAATTATTATTTAATACCAGTGTATCGTGTGCATGTAAAACGGAAGTATTGCTATTGGTATGGAAATTTTAAAAATTCAAATTAGACCTAGATTTTTGTAGCGACATGGCGCGACGCCCATCGAGCAGCCCCGTTAAAATGCCGTCAATGGAACTGCTTACCTTTATCACACCAAGCTGACCAATCGCGACTCATCTTACAACTATTTTCAATCAGCCCTCACCGCGCTACAACTACGAGTAAATAGTTGTTTCGTACAAATATTGTGTGGTGAGAGGCCACCTCAACTTGCTATTCGGTTGGATTAATCGCCCCCGAATCACAGCAAACCACTTCCGGTCGAAAAGCCCTCTCATGTGGCTCCACCGAGCCAAATAAAGCCACTCTCCGTATCAGCGTCACTGCTTAAAGATCTCTCCCTTCGCAGCCCTATTTAAAAGTCTAAACCCCGGGCTTAGGCAGAGTGCTCGACCTCATTGCACCCTGTCGGCACCAACAGTTTGCGTTGTTCTCCTGAGCAGAGAAACTGTTGGAGTAAATCGCTCTTTCACTGCATCTCATTAAGCTAGAGCCAACAATTCTCGAACACGCTTTACAGAAACAACACTTCTGCGTCCCGCTCGCAGCTATCCTCACGCTCTCCGCACTAAGCCATCTCAAATTTTAGAATCTCTGCACCCTGGCATGAGCAACAACACATACTCACTCTGCGGCCAACTCTTGCCTCCGAGATCCTAAGTCGCCAACGAAGCCGCCCTAATCACTACCTATCCCCGAGTTTACTCAGAGCAGCAGCAAGTGAACAACCGAGGTTCTCGCAATCAACTACAATAGACCGCACGTATTACTATTTCAAATACCGTTTCCAGACAAGGCGGACGTTATCGCATATCTTTGTGACTCGGGAAATTTGTCGATGTAAATTTGCTGAGTTTGGCTGCTCTACCACCTACAGTTGTGTACCTAAATCAACCAATGCTTCGTCTAAACCATCGTGTCTTGTTCTTTTTGCTCATTTGGTTATTTCTCTCCCACAAACTAAAAGCACAACTGCCAAGCAGTTAATACGCACCTGTACTTCAGCTATTAGCTATGACCCAAAAAATATCTTTGACATGGTTTCATATACTTTTATGAAAAACTTTAAACACAGAGCCCATTCTCAACAAAATACAAAGTCTTTGGAGTGCACAATCGTAAGGATGACATCGGAAACTTTTTGTGTTGTAATACAACTTTCAAAAGATTAGATTAGATTATAAGTTAGTTTAAGCCTCCCTAACCGCTACAAAAAAGAGCGTATCGAAGAGAGGAAGGAGGAAGACACCATTTAGTATGGAGATAAGAGAATGGGGAATCTATGCAGAAGGGGCATTATTATTATTATTATTTTATAAGAAAGTTTTAGCCTCCCTTAACCACGACAAAGATGTTCCAAGAGAGGAAAGAGGAAGGCACCATTTAGTATGGAGTTGAGGGAACGCGGAATCTATGCACAAGGTGCACAGAAACAGTAAGCTAGGAAAGAAGTTCATGAAACGAGGAAAAAGTTTATGAAGAAAGTAGTAGGTGCTGAAAAACAGGACAGCAGTGAACCGAAAAAAGATGGTCCGTAACAAAACAAAAACCTTTTCTATTTTAACAAAAAAAAGCCTACCTAACCTTTAGCTCGGGCTCTCACATTGTCCTCCTGGGAACGCTAATTCCCATAGATACAATAGTTGTATCCCCCTCAGGGATACAACTTTCAAAAAACTAAAAACTACCGTAATACTATTCTTGAAGAATAAATTTTTTTAATAATATGTTCTAAGCTATTCTAATGGTTAAGAACTGTTTGGTAGAACATTTAATTATGAATTTGACAAGATTTTGACGACGATGAGAACTTTACGCTGAGAAATGTGATAACCTCTGCTAGGAATGCTAGGAAATCAGCCTTGCATGCTTTTCTTTCAGCAGAATTTGGCTTATCATTTAAAACATGGCAGGATACAAAGTGAGCGCAATTGCAATGAATAAATACTGTTTTGAAAAACTTTCTTAAGAATACCCAGCTGGTTGATGCCAGTCTTGAGAATGCAAAAACGTAACCAAATAGAACTCAGCGTTTGCTTAAGACAGAAATCAGTGGACACAGATTTTGACAAACTTATTTTTTTCATCAATGAGTTTTCGTAAGTTATTTGAAGAGATGAATCGCTACAGACGTACTCTGTAGTTCTATTAGACATTATATTTAATAAAGAAAAACGGAAAGGAGCGTTTAAAGCACCTGTAATGTGTTGCGAACTACCAACTAGAACTATAGGTGTGAAAAAATACACCATTTCATTACAGAACACAGAAAATCTACAGGCATAAGAAAACTTCGGCATTGATGTGAAATTTGCTATATGAAGTGATGCACCTTCCAAACGTTTATGTCATCCGCTTACTTCACTATTAGTGTTCCACAATGCTCAACCTAATGTTAAGCATGTAAGGTTTGTTTGCATGCATTATTTATGCATCAAAAATATCACTGAAAACACGTACCATCTCCTAAAAAAAACTCAGAGAACCTACTAATCTACAGGTACATAAAAAAGAAAATTTAACACGTTGGTCCCGCTCAGAGCATTCACACACAATTTTCCCTGCATCGGCGTCCCAGATTACACTAGGACTTTGTGTCATTGCTCGCTGAAGTTGCAAGAGCAGAGCAAGGCTTTTGGAGCGCGGTGGTGTTGACGAGAGCTCAGCAGCCAAATTAGGCTCTCAGTCTCACGCTTCCCCCAAATCTGGCGCCGCTCATCTGTTTGCCGCACTGGAAAATGTGATTACCGTGCGATCACGGCGGCGTCCAGCCGCACATTTGGGGGGCTTCGTTGTGAGGCAAAGTGTTGGGCAGCCTCATTGAACACGAGCCCGTTCAGGAGAGAAAGTGTTGCGGCGTCGACAAATTATTGTGATCAAATGAGCTGAGGACTGATGTCCTTCCATCAGTAGATCGTACATCAAGAATCCTGCGCTTCATATTTCGTGACTGGACATAACACGGTCTGATACGGGTATGCCTATGGAGGCAATTCATCAAGAGTTTTTCATTGCAGTACGATCAGTTTAATTAAACGTCTTGGGCGCACACTGAGTTTTTGTGAAAAGATTAGATTAGATTATAAGTTAGTTTAAGCCTCCCTAACCGCTGCAAAAATAGAGCGTATCGAAGAGAGGAAGGAGGAAGGCACCATTTAGTATGGAGCTAAGAAAATGAGGAATCTATGCAGAAAGGGCATAGAAACAGTAAGACTGGAAAGAAGTTCATGAAATAAGATAAAAGTTGAAGAAGAAAGTCAAATGTGCTGAAAAACAGGACAGTAGTGAACCGAAAAAAGGTGGTCCTTAACATAACAAAAAACATATTTCAACCAAAAAAGGCCTACCTAACTTTAAGCTCGGGCCCTCACATTTTTCCCCTGGGAGCGCTAATTCCCATAGATACAATAGTTGTATTTCCCTGAGGGGGAGTTTTTGTGAAAAAAAAATTCGCTGCTATTTCAACAACGGAAAATAATGAATAGCTACGCATAGAACCTTTATAGATGAAAGCGACCGACTTAATTTGTATTCGTAATGTTTAGTTAGCTTGGACCTAATAAAAGCATAACACAGTGCTTTTCGTTCTATATTCCATACTACAAAAATAATCCATTGGAACACTCTAAGAAACTTGAAATACAATGCCCATCTAAGTAATTAATTAAAATATCTCAAAATACTTAAAAGCTGTTCGATTTCTACCTATTTTCTTTTCGTAACTTGATGTATAAAACTTTGAATGATGAGCGTGATAACGATCCTAAACAATTTATATTTTCTCGAATTCACCATCATGAACATTTAGTTAGAAGCCGAAGTTATTTCATGCATTTTATCATATGAAAACTAGACCTCAACCGTTTCCACTGCATTGAAATAAATGCTTGGAACGTGTCGCTTGCTTGCGTCTGTGGAAATGAATATTCCAGATTAGATCATTAGTTAGTTTAAGCCTCTCTATCCGCCACAAAGGCGATCCAAAGAGAGAAAAGAGGAAGGCACCATTTAGTATGGAGTTCAGGGAACGCGGAATCTATACAGAAAGGGCATAGAAACAGTAAGTTGAGAAAAATGATTATGAAACAAGATCAAAGCTGAAGAAGAAAGTAGTAGGGGCTAGAGAAAACAGAACAGCAGTGAACCGAAAAAAGTGATCCTATACATAAAAAAAATATTTCATTTCAAGTAAAAGAAGGCCTACCTCACTCTCAGCTCGGGCCCTCACATTTTCCTTCATCTAGGGATTAATAAAGCCAAGAGTTAGAAATAGCGGTCTCCTCTACGTTTTTGGAAGTTTAAGATGAAATCATCATCTGATATGAATCTAATTCCAAGTCCATTCAAGAAGATGAATGTCTCAACTGAATTAATTAAATAATTATCAACGTAATTATGAGACTAACGAACATAATTCTCTGACGCTCAACAACTTCTCGATTAGTTTAGAGTACGTTTAACGATTTGGTCTAGAATAGAATGAAGTTTGTATGCAGAATAGGGTCTGTGATGGAAGTCCCAGAAATCATTGAACTTGTCGGGCCCACAAGTAGTTGTACCTCAACCAGTCCATGGCAGCAGTTTCAAGCAAAGCTTACTTTGATGTGTTGCTTGTGGATATTAATGATTTAAATTGCCAAAATCGTTTGTTCAACAAGATTAGGAGAAGGTATACTAGTTAAACCAGTCTTACTTGGAAAAAATAACAAGGAGTTAAATTGGACCTCGGGATATAGCTCATTTTATGTACGTTGGGGAGCCATAAGACTACTCACTGACATCAGAACTTCAATTTGACTTTCAGAAAAAATGATTGCCTCAGCATCTTTTAAAGAAACTCCTCAATTCTATTAGATTTGGGATAAATGACCTAAACAACTGTGTTTCACTGGACGCTCAAGGCTCATCTAGAAAGTAGAGATAATTGAAATAAATCCAAGGTTTATTGCTTACTCGATAGCAACTAGAAAGAAATTCATCTACTCAGCGTCGTAGATTTCGCAATGAGTAACGGTGGAGATCAAAGATCATAGAACGTGCTGACGAAGATGAATGCTCAGTGCGATATTTTAGTTTCCAGAATGAAGAAAATATTTTTTCAGTGCACCCTCCTCGGAGAGCCAAACAGCTCTAACCTCGTAAACACCACCACAAAATGTCGTGCTTTTATTTTGCCCAGCTTTTTTACGCGTGGAATTACCTGAGCGGATAAACTTCTTTTGGAAAATTGCTTGTAAATTTCAGTCATGTGGACGGCTTGGAGCAACGTTTGTCGCAGCGCTGCTGGGGCAAGGGTGCTCGTAAAATGTGCCAAAGAACGCTGCTTCTGCAGTCCCTCATGTTTGTGAAGACCGAATCGTAACGAAGAAATCATCCTGGCAACGTATGAAAGTTGACGTTAGGGTAAGAGTAAATTAGAGATAGGTTAGTTTAAGCGTCCCTAACTGCAATAAAGGGGTGCCAAAGGAAAGACGGAAGAAGGCACCATTTAGAGTGGAGCTAAGGGACCATGGAATCTAAGCACAAGGTGAATAGAAACAGTAAGTTGGGCAAAAAGTTCATGAAACAAGGTTGAGTTGGAGAAGAAAATAATTGAGTGAAAAAAACAGGACAGCGGTGAACCGAAACAGGTAGTCCTAACAAAACAAAACACCAACTCTATTTCAACAAAAGGAAAGCCTACCTAACCTTCATCTCGGTAACTCGCACATATCCCCTGTTAGAGCTAATTCTCATAGATACAATAGTTATATCCCCTAAGGGCTATTTAATTAAGAAAACTTATTTATACCTTGGCTGACTTTCCTTGATGATCGCGCTAACGTCATGCGAGTAAAATATTGTCAAGTGTCACTTCTGGTGGGAACAATCCAAGGATGCAGGTGCTGTTGAATTATTTCCACCATATGATGTAACGGGTGATAATGCGCTCAATGAAGCTGCAGTGGTTTTAACTCATTGATCAGAATACGGAAAAGATCTTCAGCATTGTTTTCACATGGGTACTTAAATAATATATTCATCTCGTTTTGTCGTTCAAGAAGGTGTGAAAATTTCACAGCTTGAACAGAATTTTGAAAGTAGATTGCATTTCATACATAACTCAAAACCTTACATGAGTAGATGAATTGAGAAAAAGAAGAAATTTTAGAACTCCAACAGGATAACACCCAGAAATGTATGTCTTTGTCGCAAATTTGAGTGAACCTCAGTAAAGTTCACCTTGCAAGTGGAGTAAGAATAGTGAACTCAAGAATTCAACTTCCGCAAATGAGATGCCGCAGCTCGTGAATGGAGTTATTCACTCCCAAGCCATGAGGTTTGTGGGTAGATTTTCTAATGAGGCCTACTTATTATTACTCAAGTACTTTTTTTTAAGCATTTCACAGAAACGGATATTTCCATCTTTACTTTGTGTATGTGTAGGTACTTTCATGAAAATTAGGAAAAATTTATAGTGCCTCTACAACGCAGAGTTGCTCATGCAATGAAGCTAGTATCATCCCGGCTGTAGTGGCACACAAACGTTAAATATCCGATCAAATTTATTAAAAACAGCTACAATTGTTACCCTATCGGAATTTAATAAACTCACAAATAAGTAAAAAATTTACTTATAGCTCATACTTCCATGTATTTAGTAGCTTTCAATGTATGCCGACAGCCTTCAACACCTCAGCGCTAATACAGATTAAAAACGATCCTTTCTACTATACACTGTTAATGATCCTTTAGTAGTCGGATGATGACATGGGATCTGCTGGAGATCTTTCCATTTATGCATCATAGCAATTTAGAGGCCTGAATTTATCCTTCTTCACTGCCACCAGAGCGCTGGAAAATAGTCTCCTTGGAACCCTCTATCAAACTATCACTTTTTTCCTCCTCTCTATTTTAAGAAGAAACTGCTAATTTACGGTAAATTTGACTATTCAAGAGGAGCGCTCCCGTTTTAATTGCATCATTCAGCTCGGATTAATTAAGACGGAAGACCAGCATACTGAAGAGCTGTCTGAACAGGTCCTGATTAGCTGACGGGAATATCGCCTGAGTGATTGTCAAGTCGCCAGCCTTCTTTAAGAGTTGACTTCTTCCGAAATGACGACCTTTTTACCGAGAGTGAATCAATTTGAGACTAAAGAGTTTTAATTCGTCTGCTTCAGAAACACCGGCCGTCTCAAGTTTCGAAGTTGTGAGTAAGATACTTTGATCGAGCTTAGGTATTTTTGAAATATGAAATATGAACTAAGAAACCTTTTTCTGAAGTTCAACAGTTCATTACATATTACGCTTTAAAGAAGGACGCGTTTCGACTGCAAAACAATTCATCCGTACTTATAGTTTGTCACAAGGGCAATGTTATTACAAAGGGGGCCAATACTATATGTACTATTTTGAGAGCTTCAACGTTGTCCATACTCTCTGTTTGTATAACATTCAGGAATTGCTTTATTCGTCCAAAGATAACCAGAATCTCAAAACACAGTTCTGCGGTTCGACTAGCGCAACACTCACTCAAAGCTATGACACTTCCATGGCTCTTGTCGCGGACCTGGACATCAGGACTACGCTTTATTTTTCTGCCGGGAAAACAAATGCACCCGTGGAATCACAGGAATTCAAGTAATCTTTGTAACAGAAAAATATTACATCGTTACAGGAGAAGAAACATTACTTTTATAGTGTTGCAGGATTCATTATTGCACTGAGAGAAGCAATTAATTTTCAAACTCGTGATGTGCGGCATATTTTTCTCGAAGAAACTACAATTTTTCCAATACTATGTAATAATATTGTTCACGTAAATAAAGCAAAGAATGTTCCTCCGACTTCAGCACTCTTAGGATGAAAGAGCGCGCTACTGCGTCAAAGGATGAGCAGGTGTTTTTCACTTTTTCTTCTAAGCTGCCAATCTGTCATACAAAACGGCGTTTAATATCAGCTTCACGTAAACGATAAGGCAAAAAATACTGATTTGCAGCGCTACAGCTTCGCTCAGTGTTAGCAAAAAGTGCACCAATCATCGCCCGTTTCACTGTATTTCAACATCGATCATTATGTTAAGATCATTGGTGCTGCGTGGGGTTAGGCAGGCGGCCATCCTAAGCCACCTCTTGTGTGAGTCGAAGGCTACTCAGGACTGGAGGTTCGGAACGTCATATTGATTAGGGACACTCGATAAAAAACGACAGGTTTTCATCTGAGGAGTGAAGCATGGAAGCATCATGTCAAACTCAGAGCTGTAGAAAATTACCTTAAGAAAATAATGGTGTGTGCATGCTAATTGATTGATTATAAGAAAGTTTTAGCCTCCCTATATCACAACAAAGATGTTCAAAGAGAGGAAGGATGAAGGCACCATTTAGTATGGAGTTAAGGGAACGCGGAATCTACGCACAAGGTGCATAAATTCAGTAAGCTGTAAAAAAAGTTCATGAAACAAGATAAAAGTTGAAGAAGAAAGTAGTAAGTCCCGAAAAACAGGACAGTAGTGGACCGAAAATAATGGTCCGTACCGAAACAAAAAAACCTTGTCTATTTTAACAAAAAGAGAGCCTACATAACTCTCAGCTCGGGCTCTCACACATTTTTCTCCTGGGAGTGCTAATTCCTATAGATACAATAGTTGTAAGCAATAGCAATTTAGAGGCCTGAATTTATCCTTCTTCACTGCCGTACCGAAACAATAATGGTCCGTACCCCTGAACAATAATGGCGCACACCCCTGAAGGGGTGTGCGCATTCTTATGGGTGCGATATTAGAAAGTAAATTTAAGCAATTGAAGTAAATTTTTGTTCGAATGCACATTGTTTTCAATAAACACAAACAGATCAAAACTAGCTCCGAGTTGTAATTCACTACATATAGAGACAAGTGCTTCTGGGTGCTTGTCACAACTCGCCTTTTTTCATGTCAATAGGCCATTTTAAGCTACTTGTATATTTTATCCTTTTGAATAATTTAAAATTTCAAGAAAACAATTCAATGAACTAAAACTTTTACCCCCAAAATTGAGGAAGTCAATGCATCTCCCAATAAAACAATTTAATAGATGGAATGAGAGAATTGTAGAACTCTCTTCAAAATTAAAAAAAAACTGGAATGGCTAGTGGTTTGAGGTCTTAAAGTTTGTCTCTGCCACGTTTTATGAATAGAGCGCTTGGTTTGTTAGACTTTGCAGGCAAATTCTTAAGATCTAATTATATTTCAAAACAAGAGCGGCGAGTTCATGTAAAAATTTCCCATAAAATTGAGTCAAAATTCCCAACAACTAAGAAAATTGACCACAATGCAGCTGTATTCTACAACGAATGGGACGCTCGGAGTTTTCGGGGCTTTGCTGATAGTCCAAAAAATCAGGAATTTTGGGGATATCCGACCATCTACTGCAAAACCTACGACGCAAGGGAACAAAGCTGACCAGAAGCCCCAGTCTCTTATCAGACCAGCACTCGAGCTTAGGAGTTCCGGAAGCAGAATCCCCTTTTACGAGGGTAATGTAATTTAAAAATAAGTCAACATTTTCAAACGTTAGAAAAACGCTACGTAAATAAAAAAATTTTGACGAGGAGGCCTGAACTTTATTTGATTCTTAAGAAGCCAACGTAACTTGCCTGATGACTGAAAAAATATTTAATACATTTCATAGTGAAATATTTATTATTTAAACAACGCTGAGAAATATGGAAGTGCAAATAAAAGAAATTGATGACAAGAGATTAATTCAAGTAAGTCTTCGAAAGCCGTAAGTTTTGGTGTATTGAATTGCACGGCCAGATGCAACTAGGAGTGGAAATCTTTTAAGGCGAGAAACTTCTTAGTAGTAAAAATAATAGGAACCTCGCCATGAAAAAGCCCGGGGAAACATAAAAATACGCATTACTTTTCCCAGAACTCGCAGCAGACACGAGGGAAAAGCGTTGCCGGTTCTGCTGCGGGTATAGACGCGCATGCAACAAAAAAACACCAATTTCACGAGGCAGGCACACGAGAGCAGGCATCACCAGCATACGAGTATTCCTCCCCTGCCAAGCTCTAGAAGCCCACGTATGCCAGGCTAATGGAAGTCTTATACCTCATAAAAACCTAATTAGGCAAAGGAGCTGCTCTAATGAAGGCGAACGCAATAACGTTTTTCCTGTTTTTGCCTCAGTACTTTCTTTATTGATTTTATGGTAACACGTGAGAGTGCCAGTGTAGAGACTTGTTGGTCGTCTCTTGTGAGTCAAATCTAATAGTGAGCAGGTGGGCTGTATAGCAGGTAGAGGCAGGCCAGGTAACTGGAACTGGAGTCCCACTATTCAATAATTCACCGCACCTCAGTGGCTGCGCACCTTTGACATCGATGACGAAGCTAGCGAATGCTTTGCAGTTTTAGCCTCTGAGTTTCCCAAAGATCTTCTAAACTCATTTTCCCTCAAAACTTTTCATTCGCTCAACATTGCATTCGACTCGGTTGTGCATTTTACTCGAGAAGGTTTAAACAGCTTTGGCAGATCGAAGTTTTTCAAAACAGAACTAGATTTTTATATCATAAGAAATTCAAATAAGAAGTCGAGATGCGGCAAAATTTTCTCAGAGTTTTATTCTGAGCTGCCAATGCGTGTTGAGGTTTACACAAATATGTTGAACGTCTGGTGGAAAGATTGCAGATTGTTAGTTTAAGCCTCCCTAACCGCTACAAAAATAGAGCGTATCTAAGAGAGGAAGGAACCATTTAGTATGGAGATAAGAAAATGAGGAATCTATGCTGAAGGGGCATAGAAACAGTAAGATGAGAAAGAAGTTCATGAAATAAGATAAAAGTTGATGAAGAAAGTGAGAGGTGCTGAAAAACAGGACAGCAGTGAACCGAAAAAAGGTGGTTCTTAACATAACAAAAAAAAAAACTTTTGTTTCAACAAAAAGAAGGCCTACCTAACTCTCAGCTCGGGCCCTTACATTTTTTCCCCTCGGAGCGCTAATTCCCATAGACACAATAGTTGGATCACCCAAAGGGGTCGTCGGGTGGAAAACAAAAATTTAGGCACCACTTGTAACTAAGGTGAAATCTTCAGTCCTTCGGACAAATGCTGCAAATGAAAATGATATCGTGGAAGTGAATGACTAAGATTTGCTCATCGGCTTGAATCGATTTATGAATCTTTTGAGTCATCCGGTGAGTAAAATGATTTAGTTAAAGATCCATCGTCAGCGGGTCTACTTATGAAAAGTCATCGCCATGGATATTTCTCAAATTAGCTAATTCAAGACTCGATAGAATTTTTAGAGGATAATTTGTAGAGGACTGGGAACCTATGCACAAGGTGTGTCCCTACGTTGGGTACCCTGCGCATAGAAACAGCAAATTGAAAAGGTTATAGGTTATTAGTCAGTTTAAGCCTCTCTATCCGCAACAAAGGCTATCCAAAGAGGGGAAGGAAGAAGGCACCATATAGTTTGGAGTTAAGGAAACGCGGAATCTATGCAGGGCATAGAAACAATAAGATAAGAAAGAACTTCATGAAACAAGATCAAAGTTGAAGAAGAAAGTAGAAGGTGCTGAAAAAACAGGCCAACAGTGAACCGAAAAAAGATGGTTCGGCATAGCAAAAAGCATTTCATTTCAACAAAAAGAAGGCTCACCTAACTCTCAGCTCGGGCCCTCACATTGTCCCCCTGGGAGACAGCAAGTAGAAAAAGAACATGAAGAAAAGAAGGTGGGAATAAAGTGAAAAAGCCATGAAAACTGAAAGAAAGAAATTGGGCACGAAAGTTTAAAATAGATCGATTAATTTCAGCCTCCCAGAACATGAAATCGATGCCCACAAAGAGAAAGGATGAGGGTACCATTTAGTACGGAGTTATGGGAACGAGAAATCTATGCACAATGTGTGTTCCTACATCAGATTTCCTGCGCATAGAAACATGAACATGCGAAAGAAGGTTAGGAAATTAGATAAAAAAAAAGCCGAAGAACGTTATAGGTGCTAAAAAACAGTACAGCATTGAACTGAAACTGGATTGTCCGTAACAAATAAAAACTATCCCATTTCTACAAAAAGAAGGCCTACCTAACTTTTAGCGCGGGACCGCCCATTTTCTCCCAAGGAGCGCAAATTCCCTTCATACAAAATAGTCGAATCGCCTTTAGGGAAGTGGGTTTCAAAGACAGACCCCCCCCCCGAAGGTCTATCTATACCTGAGGTACATACAGTACCTCTCCTGGAAGAACCTGTCCTCCAGCATAGGATAAATCAAGCTTGCTAACCTAAAAGGAAACCTAACCTAAAGGAAACCTAACCTAAAAGGAAACCTAACCTAAAAGGAAACCTAACCTAAAAGGATACCTAACCTAAAAGGATACCTAACCTAAAAGGACACCTAACCTAAAAGGATACCTAACCTAAAAGGATACCTAACCTAAAAGGATACCTAACCTAAAAGGATACCTAACCTAAAAGGATACCTAACCTAAAAGGTTGTTATATTCCACATTCACCTCTCTGTACTAATGATTTTATTGTTGACAACTCCTACTTTTTCGTCTTAGATTTGAAGAAATTTATCGATGCAGACCGGTTTTTATGGCTTCTTTTGATGTAGAATCATTATTTACTAACATACCCCTGCATGAGACTATTGCTATTTGTCTACGAAAACTTTTCCTAAATTCTACAACAAAAATCATAGGCCTTTCCCGAGAGCTTTTCAAAACTTTTTAGATATATCAGTGCTCAATTCATTTTTTGTGTTTGATTCAAAATATTATATATAGACAGACGGAAGGTATGGCTATGGGCCTGCTTTTGGGCCCGACTATGGCCAACATATTCATGTGCGAAAATGAAGTTCAGTGGCTGTCGACCTGCCCCGAGTCTTTTAAGCCCGTATTTTATAGACGTTCCATAGATGATACGTTCCTAATCTTTCGTGAACCATTTCACGACCAGTTGTTCATGGATTATTTGAATAAAAAACATGAGAATTTAAAATTTACCATGAAAATAGAACAAGATTAAAAATTTCATTTTTATACCGCCGAATTCATAAATCAAATAAATTCGAGTGCACTGTTTATTGAAAAAAAACCTAAGTTTTTACAGCTTTCGTCCATGTACTTTTAAGATTAATAGTGTCACAACGTTGATATCCCGCGCCTTTAAATATGTACCAATTTCCCTTTCTTACATCAAGAATTTGATTTTCTGAGATCTTTTTTCAAAAACAATGGCTACTCTGCAAGTTGCATAGATTCAAAAATACGTTTATTCCTCGATAGATTCTATGGCAACGGATCTGAAGTTGGCAACATCGACCCCGCCCATATATATAGGACTGCATATGTATCTCTTCCTTTATTTGGTGCGCGGTCTGAGAAGTTAAAGAAAGAATTGGCTGGTGTGTATTCGAAGTATTTTTCTGATGTGAATTTTGAAATTGTATTGGTTAACAACTCAAGAATATCATCGTTTTTTAATTATAAAGATAAGCTTCCTGCCGGAATGCAAGCTACTCTTGTTTAAAAGTTTAGTTGTGCATCAGAGTACATTGGATGTACATCCCGTACTCTTCGCACTCGAGTTTGCGGGCACTCTGGTAGGAACTTTAGAACAGGGTCAATTTTGTCAAAGCCCCCATTTTCTGCCGTACGAGAGCATTCTGACGAGTGCGATAATGCAATTTCCATCAATCAATTTTCGATCTTAGCAAAACCACAGTTTCATACAGATATGCGCATTTTAGAGTCCTTGTACATTTTTAAACTTAAGCCGGGCTTAAACAACACTCTTAGTTCATTACCTTTAGCCATAGTTAATAGATAATCGCAATTAACGTTTATTTAAAGGTTGTTTTTAAATTTGTCATTCTAAAATAGTTTATTTTTACTTTTTACGTTGTACTTTTAAGAATTCTTACCACTGATGATGGCCTGTGGCCGAAACGTTTGAAATTAGGTTTTATTCGAATATGTACCTTGTATGACGAAATGATTGAAGTAGCTTATCTTGCTCTTTCATTTTTAAACGAAAAAATACCTCGTGCAACGCTCGTTTTGATGACAAAAACAGAGAATAAAAATTCTGATCGACCATGGAACATTACGAGACGTGCCGCAACGGTAACAAATACCACAAGTGAAAACAACAAGCATTTCGGTTTCCCTGCACGTCGGTTATTCCCCGTGCTTCACAATTTTTGCTTCTTCTTCCAACGAAAGACTTTATGATACCCGAATACATTTCATTTCACTACGCATGAAGCATCCGCTCGGATGAAACACAACACAGCACGTCCGAATCACCGCAGCCACCTGCAAGTCAGGCGGCTCCAGCAGAGGGGACAGCAGAATATAAGCGCGGCCGAGGGTCTCCACTCAACTCCAATGGCCGCAAAAGCCTTCCTGCGTTGGACAAAAATGACGAGATTTGCGGCTTGCCATTGGAAATTCATCTCAGACGCCCTCTTGATCGGCTCAAAGCAAAGTCCACGCGATGCTGGTAATTCCACAAGAGAGGCTCGCAATTTAGACGTAGGAACTCATAATTCTGAAAGTTGTTGGTAATATTGTGAGAGAGGCTAACAATTTTAAAAGAGAAGCTGCTAATTTTGTCATCGAAATTCGTAATTTTGTTTGAGAAGCTAGTAACTTTGTTAGAGAAGCTAGTAATTTTTTTAGAGAAGCTATTAATTTTTTAGAAAAACTGCTTATTTTGTTAGAGAGGCTAGTAATTATGTTGGTGAAGTCAATTATTTTGTTATATAAGCAGGAATTTTTAAGAAAAGCTAATGATTTTGAGCTAGTAATTTTGTCGTGAAGAGATGTAGCTATACCAGAAAAGTTTATAAGTTCGGCAGAAAAGCTGACTCCTACTTCAGAAGACTGAAATGCTATTTTACCAGAGAATTTCGTAAATTATCGAGAAAATTTTGCAATCATATTAAAACTCACAATCTTGATATTAAAAGTTGCAATCCTGACGGAGAAACTTCCACAGGAACTAGCACCACTTCCACAGGAACTAGCACCACTACCACAGGAACTAGCACCACTTCCAATGGAACTAGAACCACTACCACAGGAACTAGCACCACAACCAAAGGAACTAGCACCACAACCAAAGGAACTAGCACCACTACCACAGGGACTAGCACCACTACAAAAGGAACTAGAACCACTTCCAATGGAACTAGAACCACTACCAAAAGAACTAGCACCACTACCAAAGGAACTAGCACCACTACCAAAGGAACTAGCACCACTACCAAAGGAACTAGCACCACTTCCACAGGAACTAGCACCACTACCACAGGAACTAGCACCACTTCCAATGGAACTAGAACCACTACCAAAGGAACTAGCACCACAACCAAAGGAACTAGCACCACAACCAAAGGAACTAGCACCACAACCAAAGGAACTAGCCACTACCACAGGGACTAGCACCACTACAAAAGGAACTAGAACCACTTCCAATGGAACTAGAACCACTACCAAAGGAACTAGCACCACTACCAAAGGAACTAGCACCACTACCAAAGGAACTAGCACCACTACCAAAGGAACTAGCACCACAACCAAAGGAATTAGCACCACTACCACAGGAACTAGCACCACTACCAAAGGAGCTAGCACCACTACCAAAGGAACTAGAACTACAACCAAAGGAATTAGCACCACTACCACAGGAACTAGCACCACTACCAAAGGAGCTAGCACCACTACCAAAGGAACTAGCACCACAACCAAAGGAACTAGCACCACAACCAAAGGAACTAGCACCACAACCAAAGGAACTAGCACCACAACCAAAGGAACTAGCACCACAACCAAAGGAACTAGCACCACAACCAAAGGAATTAGCACCACTACCACAGGAACTAGCACCACTACCAAAGGAGCTAGCACCACTACCAAAGGAACTAGCACCACTACCAAAGGAACTAGCACCACAACCAAAGGAACTAGCACCACAACCAAAGGAACTAGCACCACTACCAAAGGAACTAGCACCACAACCAAAGGAACTAGCACCACAACCAAAGGAACTAGCACCACTACCAAAGGAACTAGCACCACTACCAAAGGAACTAGCACCACTACCAAAGGAACTAGCACCACTACCAAAGGAACTATCACCACTACCAAAGGAACTAGCACCACTACCACAGGAACTAGCACCACTACCACAGGAACTAGCACCACTACCAAAGGAACTAGCACCACTACCAAAGGAACTAGAACCACTACCAAAGGAACTAGCACCACTACCAAAGGAACTAGCACCACAACCAAAGGAATTAGCACCACTACCACAGGAACTAGCACCACTACCAAAGGAGCTAGCACCACTACCAAAGGAACTAGAACCACTACCAAAGGAACTAGCACCACAACCAAAGGAACTAGCACCACAACCAAAGGAAGTAGCACCACTACCAAAGGAACATGCCATTCTGCCAGAAAGGGTCGCAATTTTACCAGAAATGCGAATAATGAAGACATTTGAGCTCGCCAGCGTTTGACTGCGCCGCTGTCACACACAAGCGAGTTCAGCGCCCTTGGAGCGTTCATAAAAAGAATGTGCACCAAACGGCATACCTTTTTGGATGCACTGGTAAGATGAGTGTCAGCTTTATTCTTATCATAGCGGCATGGCAAAGAATGATAAATATAAAATTTAAGTTGAGAGGTTTTTTGAAAGTTTTCTTGGGGACGTAGTGTTCGTCAAGTACAGCAGTATGGAACGGTAATTGTAAATCTTGTTCATTAAAGCCTGCTAATCCAGATCATCCGGAAGAAAACGATCATTTAACATAAATTTTTGTTACCATTTAATAATTTACTCACACATGGTATTCATTTGTGAAAGGTGATATGGTTCCTGTATGAATCAATAGTAGAAACAAACAAAATTTCTCAGGAATCGGAATTTACAACCCGGTATTCTAACGACTTTCTGCATCATTCACGGATCACATTACAAGCTTATGCCCCTCCGTTGCTGTCATCAAATGAGGCGACAAACGATGTTAAAGATTTTTTCCCCTGTCACCAGCGCCGCTCTCGAGTTGTAAGTTTTATGCGCGCATTGTTAAGGGTTTTCTCAGATCTTTAATTGCATTTGAATACTAAACAATGAGCAAAATTGTTCTATAATTTATAAAAGACGCTCGACGCCAGCAGAAAAGCTTTTAATCATCGAGCTCTAACCAAAAGACTGCTTCGATTCGAGGATTTACAGTGACTTGAACAGCTTTCCGACGGCAATTTTATGTGAATTTGAAATGAAAACAGCAACGTTCAAAAGTCATATTAAAAACAAGCAGTAACGTTCTGTGCTGTGAGCACATGCGCACCAAAGAAATGGTTACCAGTTCTTTACTCTTCAAAATTTACAACCTTAGTTACAAACAAAATGAGAATATCCAGCCGCAAGTAATCATAAAACGAAGAGATAAAGTTTTAGCATTTCAAATAAAAGATAGCAAAGCAAATTCTCTGTCAACGATCTAGGAGGAACACGACCCGCCATGACTGAGTAAGGCATGCAGCTTGACGGTCGGCGGCGAACACGACTTGACTCAATTTCACCGGGAGAGGAACACTGAAATTGGTCATCACGTGGCCTAGATCGCCCTTTGAGGCGCGCATAACAGTGCCGGAGAAAAGACGTCACAATAGCGTCCCAGAGCACAGGGACACGCCAGGCGGTCTCACAAACAGCAAGAGGAGTTCAAGAGTTACGATCAGTTTTGTACAACAACACGCAGTGAAGGGGAATTGAGCAAAATTTAGCTTACGGAACGTTGTGCAACACCAGGCGTAGCACGTGCAACACCCGGTGCACAGCGCAATGCTTGACGTAGCGTGCACCACACTAGGAACAGCACGCACAGTACCAGGCGCACCCCGCGCATCATGCAACACCAGGCACAGCATGCGTAACACCAGGACACCACGCAACACCAGGACACCACGCAACACCAGGACACCACGCAACACCAGGACACCTCGCAACACCAGGACACCTCGCAACACCAGGACACCTCGCAACACCAGATACACTACGCAACACCAGATACACTACGCAACACCAGATACACTACGCAACACCAGATACACTACGCAACACCAGATACACTACGCAACACCAGATACACTACGCAACACCAGATACACTACTCAACACCAGATACACTACGCAACACAGATACACTACTCAACACCAGATACACTACTCAACACCAGATACACTACTCAACACCAGATACACTATGCAACACCAGATACACTATGCAACACCAGATACACTATGCAACACCAGATACACTACGCAACACCAGATACACTACGCAACACCAGACACACTACGCAACACCAGATCCACTACGCAACACCAGATACACTACGCAACACCATATACACTACGCAACACCAGATACACTACGCAACACCAGATACACTACGCAACACCAGATACACTACGCATCACCAGATACACTACGTAACACCGAATACAGTACGCAACACCAGATACACTACGCAACACTAGATACACTAAGCAACACCAGTTACACTAAGCAACACCAGATACACTAAGCAACACCAGATACACTAAGCAACACCAGATACAATAAGCAACACCAGATACACTACGCAACACCAGGAAGCCACGCAACAGCAGGAAACCACGCAACACCAGGAAACCACGCAACACCAGGAAACTACGCAACACCAGGAAACCACGCAACACCAGGAAACCACGCAACACCAGGAAACCACGCAACACCAGGAAACCACGCAACACCAGATACACTACGCAACACCAGATACACTACGTAACACCAGATACACTACGCAACACCAGATACACTACGCAACACCAGATACACTACGCAACACCAGATACACTACGCAACACCAGATACACTACGCAACACCGGATACACTATGCAGCACCAGATACACTATGCAGCACCAGATACACTATGCAGCACCAGATACACTACGCAACACCAGATTCCCCACGCAACATCAAGTGGACCACGCACAACACCAGGTGCACCACGCAGCACCAGGTGCACCACGCGTAACTCCAGGACACCACGCAACACCAGATACACTACGCAACACCAGATACACTACGCAACACCAGATACACTACGCAACACCAGATACACTACGCAACACCAGATACACTACGCAACACCAGGTACCCCACGCTATATCAAGTGGACCACGCACAACACCAGACACAGTACGTGCAACACCAGGACTCCACACAACACCAGGCACAACACCAGACGCACAAGCAGGGGCGGAGACAGACGGTCGCGGCAGCGCGGCAGAATCCCGCAAGTTAGATTAGAGCGCGGGCGCGAGCGCATCAATCGCTCATGATCATCCATTGGAGCGAACAAGTTGCACGACACCAAAGTTAGGGCATTACAGCCCGGTCGCGGCTGAGCCAGCCCGCCGTAAAAACGCTTTCATTTCCTTTTCGAAATCCTGGGACATAAAATGCTGACGAAACTCGTGAAGCTGATTGGAAAATGCGTAAATGAAGGAAATGTTTTTAAATAATACGAAGCAAAAAACAGAAGAAGGTGATTGCGTGATGAAATCTATGTACAATAGGACGGAAAATGAGTTTTAGTAATTTATTCTCGCACTTGGACATACAAGAAATTTGTTTACAACGTTGACTGCTTTCGAACTTGTTCATCCAATGAAAACAAGACTTATGAAACAGCCAGGCCTGGCGTAATTGAAACAGGAGGGAAAGTTAAAACGTAATTTAGGTTTTAATTTCCTGCTAATCCGCGAACGAAGGCCGTACCAACGTTCCATATTTAAGCGAACAGTTCGTGTCATGATTCGCGCTAACTTATAGAATTTCGCATAACATTTGCAAGCCAATTTTTGTTCTGTCTCGCACATTATCCGAAATTTAATTGATGACAGAGAATGCTCCAATGGGTTGGTTGCCATGCATCGTCACAAATATCAGAAAGTGGTATTTATGTAGGAAAAATACACTATTGTAAGGTAAATATTTTATTATGTGAAAGTGATAAATTAACTTCTGCAACTGTTCCATTAAGGAATGCTTCAACGCAGAGTATAAATCAGATTACTTTAGTAGAGTAAATATGAAGAAAAAAAACTGTAGAATACCTGCAAAAAAAGTCAGATCCACAGCCTTCAACACGAAAAAAATTTAATTGTAGGACTTTCGAACAAAAGAAGTTAATAGAGCTGAGAACCGAACTTATTGCTTCTCAATGAAAAACAACATGTGTCGAATAAAGAATTCCAACTTACCTCCGAATGTGGCAGCCAACAGAAACACTTGGGAGAATAAATGAGCGTGCGTTTCTTGAAAGACTTCACCAGCACTTTATCCAATATTTTGTGAAAACATCGTCCCACTATTTTACAAACCATGGCTGATTGACCTTTATTCTGACATGAAATATTCTCAAAACGAACAGTTGATGATGATTCTATTGTGTTAAAATAACAGCTCAATTTGAATTTACTTTCCCTCAATAACTTACAGTGAACACGATCAATCTTTGCCTGTCTCTCTTACGAAGAAATACGTGAATTTCCGTCGAAAATAAAGGTGAGACTCGGAACAGCGTAGTCATCAAAAGATTTTTCAAATCATTTATTATAAGGGAACACCAACAAAGGCATCAGATCAGGAACATGAATGTGCAATAATGAAGTGTCTCGCGCAAAATTAAAATCATTTTCGCTGAATAAAGGCTCCAATCCTACAAAGCTCAAATGGATTTGAAAGCTGCTTTTTAGCTCTTAAATACTTAAAATACTTGCATTTTTGAAACCATAAGCTACTAACCTGGCAGAGAGGGATGTGCACTTCTCCAATGGAGTCGTCCCGGGAAAACCTGTCGTAGTCGAAGACGTGCAGATGCAGCACGCGACTGTTCAGTTTCTGAATCGGGAACTCTGTGTGAGAACAGAAAAAGTCGTTCAGAATCGAAAGCTCTCAAGAGCCCCTAAAATAACCACTAGAATTGCACACACACCACAACGAGTCCAGCTATCGGCGCCAGAGTTTTGCACGAAATTGAATATGCTAGACCTAGCGTGAGACTCTAACGCTTCATTGAGCTGTGTTGTAAACCACCGAAACAAGCATCAACCGCATTATTGCTTCCAAGTTGAAGCTTGTTTTAGCTTTCCTCGGCTGAAAACCAGGAATCCCACAAATTCGAAAGGAATCGAAGGGCAAAAATGAGGTTTTGATGTTTGTTGGTATTCTGGTCTCGGAAAAAGTGAAATTTCAAACTGAAGACCGGCTGACAATGAGCGATGATCAAACATCCTCAAAAAATAGGAGACGAAACTCCGACTCTAGAAAAAAAACATCCAAATTCTATTGGAACTTAGTTTTCTAAAAGACTGTAAACATTCTACTGAATTCTAATAGTGGTATGTGGTTTTCATGGAGAAAATAGAGACATCAAATCTTAGGAGTACATCCCTACCATTCCAATTTTTCAGTCATTTGCGTTTGAAAAATGCATTATTTCTTCAGACCACTGATCAGCGCTAGATGCCCTTCAACTGCCTGAACTGAAATGAAGCTCAGATAGCGAGCCTTTTGAGCATGATTAAATGCGAGAAATAAAATGAGCGACAAAGGACAAAGTTGGTGATAAAATGCAGTGAGTTGAAAAGTAGAGAGCGGCTAGCGCCAACTGGCTTTTTAATTAAATGCAAATGAAGTTCATTAGATAGCCAAGTTGCGTTCTGCATCACTTCTAAATTTACTGGAGAGTCAAAAACAAGACACTGCAGCACATGCATCTTATAATTAAGGTCAGCGTCGCGAGGCAGCTCAAGTTTTCATCGAGGATCTCGACGAGTCTCCGGATGCTCATATCAGGAGCGGGACCGTGGTTTGCGAGCGTACAATATTCATATTAAGTACTCAGAGTGTCAGGATCATCCACTTTCCTTGAAAGTATGATGTTGAGATGGTTCAAGGAAGATGTATTATGGCTTTTGGCAGATTAAGCATTGCTTCAACACTTAGTGGTTTTCAATGAATTTTATTATAAATTTTTGCCACTGATCAGACCTGGCCTACTTGACCTGACTTGACTTAACCTGAACTAACGAAACCTACTTACCAAGGCTAACATAGTTGATCCATTAAAACTTTCTAACGTGAAATTTAACAGCAAATGCCCCCAATTTCTTCTCACAATATTTTATACTGATGATTTTACTGTATTTGCGCCGAATTTTCTTTTTCGTAGAGTTATTTCTCTGAAATTGACATGGCGAACTGAAATCGTTCTTGAGAATGATATACTGAAAATGGAAGCAAGTAAAATGAATATTTTTGCACAATACTCAGACAAAGGTTGTCAGATAAGTTAGTTTTATTCTCCAAACCGTAACAAGGGTGTTTCCAAGAGATGGAGGAGGAGTGAAGTAAATTTAGTGAAGAACTGAGTGAATAGGGAATCCATGAATAAGGAATCTTCTTGAGAACAGAAAGAGCAAGGTTGAAAGAAGTTTACTAAATAAGATAAAAGTCAGAGAAGAAGATGATTGGTAGAGAAAAAATGAACGGTATTGAACCGAAAAAAGATGGTCCATAATGAAACAAAAGATTAGATTAGAAATTAGTTTAAACCTCCTAAACCGCAAAAAGGTGTTCCAAAGAGAAAAAGGAGGAAAGCACCATTTAGTATGGGTTTATTCATAAGGTGCGTAGAAACAATAAGCTTAGATTGAAGTTTATGAAACAAGATAAAAGTGGAAGAAAGTGGTAGGTGCTGAAAAACTGAACTGTAGTGAACCGAAAAAGATGTTCCATAGCAAAACAAAAACTATTTTCTTTCAACAGAAGGAAGGCCTACATAACCTTTAGTTCGGGACCTTACAGATCCCCCTGGAGGCGCTAATTCTCACAGATACAATCGATGTATCCCCCTGAGGTGATCGTTCGTGAAGAAGAAGCGTAGTTCGAATTAGGAAATGGGATGGAGAATAAGACTGAAGAACAACTCTCAAAACAGACTCAGGCAGTACGTGAGCATTCATTTATCACTTACGAACCAGGTTTAGTTCCAATCAATTTTTTCAGCATTTCTCAGTATCATGAGCACGTACATTTAATAGGAGTTGCAAATTTGGCATGTATGTAGTCGCAAATGTATCGAAACATTTTTGACCTCCACGATTTGTTTTAACACTCTGACCGCGACGTGAGCCGCAGGTGTACACAAAGGGAAATGTTCATAATGCTGCTGAACGACCAGTAGTCAGAAACTAAAAGTTCCTAAAAATACGTAAAGTTAAATGAAGACAAGATCCAATTAATGTCTGCAATTTTTAAAATTGTTCTCTATCATTGACTTTGAATTCGAGTTGAATATTGAACTTCAGTTTAACTCATCGCAGTCAACGCGTTAAGCATGGAAATAACTCGGAGAAAAACTTGCTCCCATGTTTTACAAGCGTTCCGAAAACAAGAACGTCATTCAAAGAAAGCTGAGCATTATACTTTAAAGTGGAAAGGCCTAAAAATGTACTGTGCAATGGCAGTATATAGGTCATCATTCTACGTTTACCAGGTTATCCGGAAATTTCGTGCCGTAGTTTAAAGGAAAGAAAACGGTCAATAGATATAAGCCATTAGATTTTTTATGAACCAAATATGAACGATTTTATTGCACAATGTATTTTCATATTTCCTTCAACTTGAAAATACCCGCTTCCCAGAATGGCACGGGTTTCATAGTTAAGAATTCATCAAGGTATCTTTTTAAGCCATCCAAAGATTGATTGATTATAAATTTGTTTCAGCCTCCTCTACCACAACAAGTTTTTTCAAAGAGAGGAAGGATGAAGGCACCCTTTAGTATGTAGCAAAGGGAACGCAGAGGCTTTGCACAAAGGGTGTTTCCGCACAGGAACCCGTGCGCATAGAAAGAGTAAGTCAAGAAGGAAGCTTATGAAACAAGATAAAAGTTGGACAGGAAAGTCAGGACATCAGTGAACCGAAATAAGATGGTCCTTATAAAACAAAAAATATTTTCTTTAAACAAAAAGAAGGCTTACCTAACTGTCGGCTCGGGACCATCACACAATTTCCCCTGGGAGTGAGCCACAAACCAGAGAATTAAAATTTTTATCGTTAAGACTTCTATGTAAAAAAACTGAAAATATGTGGAAATCTGGAGAAGCAATATCTGGTGAAATAAGATAAAATCAGTCAGTTCACATCAGTTCACATCACAGCCATGCTTAGCATCCATTTTTGCCCTTGTTCCCGAAGAAACGTGTGTTCTTGCATTATTTTCTGATGAAAAACAACACCTTTCCTGTTGACCAATTAGACTTTTTAAAATTCCTGGCACAATTTGCCCTAAAAAGGCGTACTTTCAATCCATTTATAAAACAAATCACAGATGGTAACGCGATTCAAAAGGTTCCTCTAACTTAAGCTATGTGGCACCCAACCATTGTATCGATTTGCGAACCCAAGCTTTACCAGGTCCTCGATCATGAATGGTGGATTTTGAAAGGCTGAGGCTTTTTTGCCAAATCTTGACTTGTGTAATGGGGCTGATTCTCGATAAATGACTTGATTTGGTCCTCATCTGAGGAGGATAGCCTGCCTGAGCGCTCTTTATCAATAATTTTCCAAACTCCAGCTATGCAAACCACTTCCATAGCGTTCTTTCGGATAGAGACTCATCAGCGTAAGCTGCGCAAGTTTCTTTGGTTGATTGTGAGGTTCTTTTGCCTTTATGGAAATGAAAAAGCTTTGAATGGAAATTGAAAAGCGGTCGAGGAAATAATTTCAAGAGATATCTCATATAGTATCCATTCAATGTGATAATGCTGTCATTATCTAGAAGGCTTTTATGCTCATTGTAGATGCGGATGTATTGCCTTGGCCGGAAAGTTCTTACGTTTAAAAAGCCCTCGCTTACGTCAGAATCATTTCAAATTCTCTAACTTAAGAATTCCATAATGGTAAGCAAGCGACTTTATTTAAAATCCACCGTATTTTCGACTCGCCAATAGTTGAACTACGTGCAATATGTAGCTCATTTACTTATTTGAGAAGAATATATAAAATGATCTTTTAATAACAACTATGGAGTTATGCAAGCCCTCTCGCCGCAGCTGTTCGCACACAAAGTGCAGTCCAATGCAAATAATTCCATTAGGCATCAATCTGTATCGAGTGTGCTTTGTTTGGATGGGCGAAGTTGGAATTGAAATCAGTATAATTGCAACAAAGTTTAGGCGCTTTCGCATAGCTCGTTTGTCTGCAAACGGGAACGTAGAATATCAGGATAATGTCTTTCTAATGATGTAAGAAAGCTCGTCTATTTGGAATTACCAACGCTTGGATGCTTTTTGGAAGTAATTTCTCCAGAGTTACGAAGTTGAAGATAAAAATTGGTCTTAATATTATGAACATGAGGAGTTGACCAGCAGGAAAATCAGAATGCTAGTCATTCGTTCTTGCAGCGCTATAAGAATAACATGGGGGCTGGCTTGAGCCATAGCTAGAATCTGGAGGAGTACTGGGGAAGTTCCTGCCCAAAAATACGTGAGGTAAAATGCCCAAGCTCACACAATTCCTATTTTTTTTCGGTAATGCAATTGGATGTTAAAGAGGGTAACGGGGTAGTAAAAAATGACAGTTGATTCTAAACAAGTTATCTCTATTTAACAACTCACATGATTGAGGAAAAAGGCAAAAAGATGTCAGATTCGATGGAAGCTATTAGTTTACCAAGCTTTGTACCATACTAGAATAATTTGAGGAGAGTAAACTCATTTTATGAATTTACTCTTTTTTCTCTAACTCTGAACACTTTATTGCTGGTTTTGGTTGATTGGTTGGTTAGTCCGTCTCTTCTCCCACCTTGTAAACTGGATACCCAGACACTAAATTCTGACTGCAAAACTTTGTTTTCGAATCGCAACCATTTCTCTGGATTGGAAATCTAAGGAAGTTTAGGTCAGGATCGGAAGAGTTCTTCGAAAAAGGTTTTTACGAATGAATTTATTCTACGACATAATAATTACTTCGTCATTTTACACGGCTGAGGCACGCTCGGTGGTGAGATTAGATGTTAGTTCAAGCCACCCGAACTGCAAGAATGGCGTTAAGTTAGCTTATAGGCTAGTTTGATCCTAAAACCGCAACGAAGGTGTTCCCGAGAGATGGAGGAGGAGAGAGGTAAATTCAGTATAGAAATATAGGAATGGGGAATCTGTGAACATGGTGGATCACTCATCTTTCGCGTAGAAATATCAAAGTTGAAAGAAGTTTACTTAATAAGATAAAAGTTAAAGAAGAAAGTAACTGGTGGAGGAAAAAATGGACAGCAGTGAACCAAAAAAACACGATGAACCAAGATTGTCTGTAATTAAACAAAAGATTAGATTTGAAATTAGTTAAAGCCTCCATAACCGTAAAAAAGGCGTTCTATAGAGAGGAAGGAGGAAGGCACCATTTAATATGGGGTTTAGAAAACGCGGAATCTATACACAAGGTGCATAGAAACAGTCAATCGAGAAAGAAGTTCATGAAACAAGATAAAAGCGGAAGAAAAAGTTATCGGTACTAAAGCTAAAGACAGCAGTGAACCGGAAAAAATGATCCATAACAAAACAAAAAAACATTCTTTTTCAACAAAAGGAAGGCCTAGTTAGCCTTCAGCTCGGGACCTCACATATTCCTCCTATGAGCGCTACTCTAAAACATAAAATAGTTTTATTCCCGAGGAGGGAGAGGCATACTCAGAATTTAGCAGAGAAAAAGAGTACCAAAATCCTCATCTCACGATATGGAGCTGAAAATTAAAAATGAAGATGAGATTAGGATTAGAAGTTAGTTTAAGCCTACCTAACCGCTACAAAAAAGAGCGTATCGAAGAGAGGAAGAAGGAAGGCACCATTTAGTATCGAGATAAGAGAATGGGGAATCTATGCAGAACGGGCATAGAAACAGTAAGTTTAGAAAAAAGATCATGAAACAAGATCAAAGTTGAAGAAGTAATAGGTGCTGAAAAACAGCACAGCAGTGAACCGAAAAAAGGTGGTCCTTAACATAACAAAAAATATCTCATTTCAACAAAAAGAAGGCCTACCTGACTCTCAGCTCGGGCCCTCACACATTTTCCCCTGGGAGTGCTAATTCCCATAGATACAATAGTTGTCTCCCCTGAGGGGTTAAAATGAAGATACATAACATCACGCAAATAAGTGCGAACAGAGATTGATCAACGGTTGTCGAGAAGGGGTTTCCTGAGAAGCCAAGGTGGCCGCATTCTCAAAATTAATCTTCAAAAGCAGTGTTTTCCATAGTCGTTTCAGTACCGCCAAGGAAATTGTTATTGTGAACCGCAGAAATGCTTTTAAGGCTCAAGGGGTTCCCATAAAGAGCAACTTTGCTCCCTATGGGCACCGCTTTGTCTTTCTTGGTAGAATTTTTTAAAGCGAGTAAAATGAGTCCTCGCACGCATCTTAGAGACAAAAGAATGAAGTGGTTCGAAAAAAATTAATAAACGAAGTTAGTTTTTTTTAACACAAAGTCTGATTAAAATTGTTTTTTTTTTAAGATGACTAGACTGCATTCCAGCCGAACACGGAGTTTGCTAGAGCATTTTCGTACCGGAATAACATCCACACTGGCTAAGTTCACTTCGGTGCACATGACATCAATAGACGTCAGAGGATTCATTGGCGCCTTTTGAAGTTATAGAATCTGGCGTCAATAGCGTGCTATGTTTTATCAAGGAGAAATGTTCGCTTTATGAACTTTATGATAGGTAAATTGCTGAAGAAGCAATATAGATGCGAACTGGTGAATAGAATTCTGGGGCATTGACTAACACGATCGTTTCCTTTAATTTATGTTTATGGAATTTATGTTTTTCCCTTTGGAAGAATCGACCACATGCCAGTCAGCGTTTCAACTGTCATGTGTTAGCATTTTTCATCTAAAAGAGTGCTCCCGTGTATCAGGATAATTCCTCAAGTAGTTTTCATTGTTCAAAATTCTTGTTGCTGCAAATTTCATCAGACTAACTGAGACGAAAAATTTGGTGTTCTTTCAAGTTCTAATATTCTTAATTTAAATTCCACTAGCTTTTAAATAAAATATTTCGGGTGCACCTTTAAAAAGAATAGTCAGCGCTCGCTAAGTAAACTTGGAGTTTTTTCTCTATCAAAACAGATGTGGGGTGCACATCCCGTCGCCCCGAGCGAGGTATCATGCAGACTTAGCTGTCCCCAATCTGCAACACGATTACTGCCATCATTCCCTGCATTTTGACACACCTCTTCAAAGTTTCCCTCGTAACTCTGGTTTAAGAACTTCCGATAACCAAGTTTTCTCAGTAAAGTAATCTTAACAGTCACTTCTCTGCATGTTTATCTTCTGGTATTACGCAGGTTTTATAGATCCAAAGTGTATTATTGACAAGAAATTCACTCCGTAAATTTAGTGCAGAATTTTGTATTCGAGTTTCTTGCCTCATCGTGCTGCATGCTTTCCTTCCAAACAGCTCAGGAAAATTTCAAAGTTCTTTTGGTATTCCAATAGCGTTTGTGAGTTTTTTGGAAGCCGAGTGAAATTTAACGAATCGTGATTCCTACGAGTGGGTAAATTCTCCTGGAAATCGAAAGCACAAAGTTTGCGCACGTTGTTGGTGTGGGGCTCGGCTTGGACCGGTGAGGCCATCAGGATCTGTCAGCGCCACCTTCGTCTCGCGTCCGACAGACGCCAGCCATCTGAATATCCGTCTCTGTGTGGCCCTTAATGGGATTCTGATCGTCTCAACCGCTGCAGCGTACGAGTCTTCGCGCTGCTAGACAAATGTACTTCAGGTCCACTCATAGTTGCTCAGACAAGTATATAATCATTAGGCTTTTGAAAATGGATTTGTAGACTTTGGAATCTGATAACGTTCAAATTTTGCCGATGAATCCAAATCTAATTGAGCAGCGCGCACACTGTGTCGGAACGGAACCGCCGCCGAAGCTTCAGAAGCCTCTGAACAGAACGGAAACGACGTTGAGTGCGCACACTGTATCAGATCGGATGAGACGTGGTCAGTGTTGAGTTGACCTTGAAAGAAGAAGGTAGTGTATAATATATCTCATAGAAAATAATTAAGCCAGATACCTTCTACCTAAAATGAGTGACAGTGACGAAGAAGTGTATATGATTTGTTTAGCATTAAAGGGTGAAGAAGAGGAGAAGGAAGAAAAGAAAGGGAAGAGAGCAATGTGGGATCTCAGGTTGCTAATAATGAAGCAAACAAAATATATAACTACCGACATTCCAGAGCTAGGCGAGTGTCGGAAAATGCATTCGGAATCTTGACCAAAAAATTTAGAATTTTCAGTCAGAAACTGGAAATAACACCAGACCATGTTGATACTGTTGTCTTAGCAACTACATGTTTGCATAACTTCCTACGAAATGATACACATTTTGGGGAGAAGGTGAGCTCGAGAGTAGAGAAATACAAACCGGCATGCAACCTCTCTCTGGAGTGGGAGGCAATGCTGTTCGTCAGGCTTTCGAAATAAGGGATAGCTTCAAGAATTATTTTATTTCACCGCAAGGACAAGTACCTTGGCAGAATGAGGTAATAAACAGAGGAAAGCAACAGAATTAACATTAGCAGCAAGGTAAATGCAAGAAATATATCCGTATTCACCGTCCTTAATTCCAATGCCTTTGTGGTTAAAGCACAAAAAAAAAACCTAAATTAAACTAAAATTGTGTTTTCTTACCTGGCATTTCCATGTGTTTGGCAATTTCCTCCTATGCGTTGTCCTTACGTGTGGTGTCATAATAATACTTATGACCAATATCATACAGTACTTCGTTTTGGGATACTAAGACCATTAGCTTTTCATCACTATTTTCGGCAATAATTTAATTTCGACACGGACACACCCAAACATTACGTTGATAAGCGCTCAACTGCTCAGCAACTCCCGCCACCACCTCACAACAGCCGGTCTGCGCATGCGCGGCCTCTCAGGCGCGTCAGAACCTTCAGAAAAAATATCTTTCCAAGAATTCTACGGCGTTTCCGTTCCCATCTGAAGCGTCGGTTCCGTTCCGATCTAAAGCAGTGTGCCTGTTCAGGTAGAAAGGTTTGTTTTTGATTTCCTTCAGACGTTTCGTTTCCGATCCGACGCATCGTTTCCGACACAGTGTGCGCACTGCTTAATAAGTTGTGCTACAGGGAAAGGTTGAAAAATAGCCTCCGACCTCTGAGTTGCATTGTGTTGAGGAATAAAACGGTAAAAAATTGAGGCTTGTTTGAGACTTCATATCAAATTGAAAGCAGGACAATGACCGTTGAGATTATCCAAATCCCATAAATTCAAGATGCTCTCATGAACAAATTCCTATGAATGATAAGATTTGATGTCGATTTAAGCCTCCCTTACCACAGCAAAGGTGTTCCAAAGAGAGGAAGGAGAAAGGCACTATTTAGTATGGACTTAAGGAGACGCGGAATCTATGTATATGGCGCGTAGAACTATTATGTTGAGAAAGAAGTTCATGAAACATAGTAGTTGAAGAAGAAAGTAGTAGGTGCTGAAAAAACAGGACAGTGAACCGAAAAAGGTGGTACGTAACATAACAATACATTTATTCTCTTTCAACAAAAAGGAAAGCCTAGCTAACTTTTAGCTCGGGACCTCGCATATCCCCCTGGGAGTGCCAATTCTCATGAATGAATTCCACTCAATTGTAGAGCAGAACGCTTTTATTCTCCCTACGACGGTGAACGATATGACAAGCCTGACACACAAATTTCGCTAACAATTAACCTAACGTTTCTGTTTATAAACCAAACATTTTATTCAAAGCCCGCATTACTGTTAAAATTTGATGCGAAAAATCAGCATGAAAACTAAACCTCATTGATCGAGCACGTAACCAACATGTCGAACAATCTGTTGTCGCTTCCTGATTGGCGTGTTGTTGAGCTCAGGCTGCCACACTGAGGGGAGACAGGCCACTTTGTGTGACGCTAGACCAGAGCGGCGGTTTTGGGGCTTTCTGTAGTTTAGAATCGGGTCTAACGACGCTTGGCTCCTGGAAAATAGCCCGAAAATAGCCGTGACCGTGAAGGAGCGGACCAAAACAGTTGTCGAACGTTCGATCAAGCAGCGCAATTCAAATGCCTATTTTTAAAAACGGATTCAGTCATTCGATTTTTGTCTAACAAGCGGTAAGACATATTTAGGATGATAACAATATAACGAATGGAAATATGTTGACACTCTACAGAGCGAAAAGTGTACAAAAGATTCAAAATATTCACTATTAATATCGTTTGATTTTTTATAAAATATGCCGAGTTAATATGAATATGAATATAAAATATGCCGAGTATACACTACAATCAAATATGAAATAAGTAGATTAAACAGTGTGATAATATAAAAAGTTATTTAAGAAGAAAGTTTATTAGTTAGTTTAAGCCTCCCTATCCTCAACAATGAGATGTAAAGAGAGGAAGGAAGAAGGCACCATTTAGTATGGAGTTAAGGGAACGTGGAATCAATGCAGAAAGGGCACAGAAACAGAAAGCTAAGAAAGAAGTTCATGAAACAAGAAAAAGTTGAAGAAGAAAGTGGTAGGCGGTGAAAAACAGGACAGCAGTGAACCGAAAAAAAGATGGTCCGTAACACAACAAAACCTATTCTATTTCAACAAAAGAAAGCCTACCTAACCTTTAGCTCGGGCCCTCACATTGTCCCCCTGGGAGCGCTAGTTCCCATAGATACAATAATTGTATCCCCCTGAGGGGTTTAAGAAGAAAAAAAAATGAAGTTGTTATTTGTGCCAAATAAAATACAATATGTTTATGTTTTCTATTCGCTTAAGCAGATTTCTAACTTTAGGAAGCACATCAAGGGGAAACATTAAAAAGCAAGGTTGGCATAGAGAAAATCGAATGAAATTGTGAAATAAAATTGTGAAATCGAATGAAATTGCCTGCTTTGTTGCACAAATCCTAAGACTTCTTTGAAAAAAAGTACAAAAAGGTTGGGGTTAATTTAACAGTGAACCCCAACCAATCACAGCCTCTAGAAACCTCCAATGTCATCCACGAGGTGAGTTAGGTTATCATTCAAGAGAGTTGTTTTTGTGAAACATCTTGACGAAGAAAGTGACTATCAACAAGATGACTCATTTGTAGTACCGGATTATAATTATCCGTCGAGTAGAATCGTCATCTGTATTCTCCGACGAACAACAGGATTCTTTATAATAACCCTCCTTCGGAGTAAACATGTAGAAACTTAGCTTCTTGCGTGTAGTTTCAATGAACTGTCCGTTACAACCTCAAAAAAAAAAGCTTAGTGAGAAAGCGCGAAAATGTCCATATTCGCGAGGCACTTGTACAAAAGCCATGAATAAGTTGCTGATTCTGGCGCAAGAAGCTAAGGAGTTCTTTATAAAATGCGCAGTCACTTAGTATTTTTGGGAAAAGAGAGGCAAGCACAACACGCCTCAGGCACTCTAAGCTCTCCAGGACGAGATTAATAATTTTAAATTCTGTCTCGTACAGTGCATCAATTCTACAGCGATACTCGCACCTCTCCCTCCCACCAACTCTACCTTCTCCTCCTCATCTACCCTACCTTCTCCCTTCCACCAACTCTACCTTCTCCTCCTCATCTACCCTACCTTCTCCTCCTCATCTACCCTACCTTCTCCTCCTCATCTACCCAACCTTCTCCTCCTCATCTACCCAACCTTCTCCTCCTCATCTACCCAACCTTCTCCTCCTCATCTACCCAACCTTCTCCTCCTCATCTACCCAACCTTCTCCTCCTCATCTACCCTACCTTCTCCTCCTCATCTACCCTACCTTCTCCCTCCCACCTACCCTACCTTCTCCCTCCCACCTACTCTACCTTCTCCCTCCCACCTACTCTACCTTCTCCCTCCCACCTACTCTACCTTCTCCCTCCCACCTACTCTACCTTCTCCCTCCCACCTACTCTACCTTCTCCCTCCCACCTACTCTACCTTCTCCCTCCCACCTACTCTACCTTCTCCCTCCCACCTACTCTACCTTCTCCCTCCCACCTACTCTACCTTCTCCCTCCCACCTACTCTACCTTCTCCCTCCCACCTACTCTACCTTCTCCCTCCCACCTACTCTACCTTCTCCCTCCCACCTACTCTACCTTCTCCCTCCCACCTACTCTACCTTCTCCCTCCCACCTACTCTACCTTCTCCCTCCCACCTACTCTACCTTCTCCCTCCCACCTACTCTACCTTCTCCCTCCCACCTACTCTACCTTCTCCCTCCCACCTACTCTACCTTCTCCCTCCCACCTACTCTCCCTTCTCCCTCCCACCTACTCTCCCTTCTCCCTCCCACCTACTCTCCCTTCTCCCTCCCACCTACTCTACCTTCTCCCTCCCACCTACTCTACCTTCTCCCTCCCACCTACTCTACCTTCTCCCTCCCACCTACTCTACCTTCTCCCTCCCACCTACTCTACCTTCTCCCTCCCACCTACCCTACCTTCTCCCTCCCACCTACCCTACCTCCTCCCTCCCACCTACCCTACCTCCTCCCTCCCACCTACCCTACCTTCTCCCTCCCACCTACCCTACCTCCTCCCTCCCACCTACCCTACCTCCTCCCTCCCACCTACTCTACCTCCTCCCTCCCACCTACTCTACCTTCTCCCTCCCACCTACCCTACCTCCTCCCTCCCACCTACCCTACCTTCTCCCTCCCACCTACCCTACCTCCTCCCTCCCACCTACCCTACCTCCTCCCTCCCACCTACTCTACCTCCTCCCTCCCACCTACTCTACCTCCTCCCTCCCACCTACTCTACCTCCTCCCTCCCACCTACTCTACCTCCTCCCTCCCACCTACCCTACCTCCTCCCTCCCACCTACCCTACCTCCTCCCTCCCACCTACTCAACCTTCTCCCTCCCACCTACTCTACCTCCTCTCTCCCACCTACTCTACCTCCTCCCTCCCACCTACAATACGTTCTCCCTCCCACCTACCCTACCTTCTCCCTCCCACCTACCCTACCTTCTCCCTCCCACTTACTCTACCTTCTCCCTCCGCCAACTCTACCTCCTTCCTCCCACCTACTCTACCTCCTCCCTCCCACCTACTCTACCTCCTCCCTCCCACCTACTCTACCTCCTCCCTCCCACCTACTCTACCTCCTCTCTCCCACCTACTCTACCTCCTCTCTCCCACCTACTCTACCTCCTCCCTCCCACCTACTATACGTTCTCCCTCCCACCTACCCTACCTTCTCGCTCTCACCAACTCTACCTCCTCCCTCCTACCTCCCTCTCAAAATTGTCAGTTACGATACTCTCCAGCTCAAATGTCTAGTAAAAACCGCATCTAAATTAGAAGAAAACACCACGCCCGCAGAAGGAAATCATTCAAGACTGTAATTCGTCATTGGAAGAACATTCCGGAGTGCAGTTACGACAGTAATCTGGGAACTCGCTCTCGAGGGTTGTTGTATCTGACCGCGTCAGGTCTCCAATTTTTGCCAATTCTGTTTAAGCAAAATCCTCTTAGTGACGCGAAACTTGCCACGAGAAACATTTAATTCATTTCTAACATATGGCTGGAAGCCATGCTATGTTAGCTGCGAATGTCGGATTCCTAACTTTTGTAGCTGATTCCTTTCTCGCAAGTTGATGGATGAAAAATACATCGGCACAGGAGTCTGTTTGCTCAAGTTCATCAGACTGCATCCCATTGCAAATGCAGGTCGCTCTCCAAACGACAGCGAGATGTCTGCCACAACATTCCATTCATCGAGCGATAACACAAAAGCTTGGACCTGAGAAAAGATTTCAAAGTAACTCCAGCGGGAGCGAGTGCAGAGAATGAATCAGACTCGGAACAGGCTGAGACGATCGATTTTAGCATCTCTGAGGCTGACTTTGGGGGCAACTATTGCACACCGATGTCTATCAGCTAAATTGTTCCACAGTTCGCTGCAAACTTGGTACAGACGTTAACAAAATTCCCAGCGGAGGGAATGAAGTTAAGCTTCGCCTTACTTAGAGGCGTCTAAGCATTGACTGAGAACGAAGAGCCAGTGAGTACTACTCGCCTGTCTGAAGTAAAATGAATTGTTCACTTACACAACTTAGTTAGGTTAATGGATCAGTGTAAGTTCAATTTAAAATGTGATCAACTAGAGCTGTTTCGAAAAGTTTAAAAATTCGTAAAGAAAGGATCAGTATATGATTAACATAACCTTAGTGCTGTTAAGGGTATATATCTCATTCAATATTAATTCCATTTTTAATGAATAAAGCTGCATTTAAAATGCCCGAAGCTTTGCCATACCAGTAATTAGAGGTAGATGATGAAATAAAACATTCCTTTGTAGGTTTTAACACGAAAATGATTGGCGATTAGGCGTGAGTTTTTTCGTAAGATATAACGCGTTAGACGCTTGCTGCAGGGCCTCAGGTTCGGCGGCAGAAAATTTCGGGACGTCGTACAGCTGAGAGATGAAACAGCTACTGATCGGTAAAGGGATGTGCTGTTCAATTGCAAGGAAAATGTGAATAAAAACGTCTCAGTGGCTGCTTCTGAAATGGTGTGTGGAACTTTTTCAGTAAGTAACTGCATGCAGTCACACTAGACTCCGGCCCCTCTGAATAAAAATAGAATGTAAATTCATATCACTAAAGAAATAGTCAGCCCAACAAGGACCAGCGTCACAGCATATGCAACCCTGCCATTCATCATGGTAATTTTCGAAGCATTTGAACGAGTGGCTTCCTCCTAATAGTTCGTACAACTGCGTCATTCGTGTACTACATCATAAGAAATGTTAAATTTCAACTTAAACTCCAGGTAGAACTTCAAGGCGCTGATTTCTGAGTTAGTGGGATTAGAGTAAAAAGTGTGTTATAGAGCAGCAAGTGTGTTATAGAGCAGCAAGTGTGTTATAGAGCAGCAAGTGTGTTATAGAGCAGCAAGTGTGTTATAGAGCAGCAAGTGTGTTATAGAGCAGCAAGTGTGTTATAGAGCAGCAAGTGTGTTATAGAGCAGCAAGTGTGTTATAGAGCAGCAAGTGTGTTATAGAGCAGCAAGTGTGTTATAGAGCAGCAAGTGTGAGCGTGAGAGCAGCAAGTGTGAGCGTGAGAGCAGCAAGTGTGAGCGTGAGAGCAGCAAGTGTGAGCGTGAGAGCAGCAAGTGTGAGCGTGATAGAGAGCAGCAAGTGTGAGCGTGATAGAGAGCAGCAAGTGTGAGCGTGAGAGCAGCAAGTGTGAGCGTGAGAGCAGCAAGTGTGAGCGTGAGAGCAGCAAGTGTGAGCGTGAGAGCAGCAAGTGTGAGCGTGAGAGCAGCAAGTGTGAGCGTGAGAGCAGCAAGTGTGAGCGTGAGAGCAGCAAGTGTGAGCGTGAGAGCAGCAAGTGTGAGCGTGAGAGCAGCAAGTGTGAGCGTGAGAGCAGCAAGTGTGAGCGTGAGAGCAGCAAGTGTGAGCGTGAGAGCAGCAAGTGTGAGCGTGAGAGCAGCAAGTGTGAGCGTGAGAGCAGCAATCCGGCAGACGTGAGATTAAGCTCAAAGATAAATTTGTAGTCACAATTTTAAGGATTAATTTGAAAATTCAGTTGGTTTGAAAATTCAGTTGATGCACAATTTGGAGGTTTACTAGGAGGGTTGGATTGAAATGAACCCTCATGACATAAAGCCTTGCTGAGGGCAAACCCACACGGCTACGAATTAGAGGATCTTTGTGGTTAGATATTTGTTCTTCCCCAACTGTGATACACGCAGCGTCTGGCAAACCGAGCAGAGAAATTCATGAGGCAAAGAGCTATCAAAAATCAATGAAGCAATTCTACACACTGCTACCCTGCTCAACTTTTCGCTGGAGCATCTATAATTTGTGCTGCCTGTTATAGTATAGCATCTGTACAGGGCGGCTATAATCATAGTTGCTGTAGCAAAAAAGGTTAGTGTATTTAATTAGGCTATAAAACCCAGACGAGAGCAGTAAAATAGAAAACAACGCTGTGAGGTAGGGTACGAAGTTCTCTACGTAGGCATGCATGAGGTCCTTGTAACATGTTTACGACGAGGAAGTCCATTCCTTGGGTCTCGTGAGGGTCCCTGACGGAGTTTATGGATAAATTCTCGTAGAAAGTACAAAGCCAAGCTAGAACTGCAAGGTTTCTGGCATCCTTTGGGAAAAAATAGGCTGCTACCGAAAGTCTAAAAAAATTCGCTCGTGTAGCGTATCGAGTCTACGTTTGCCATGCATACTGCATGTATCAGGTTTTGAACCTCGCTAGAAATTTATAAAAATATAAATATGGAGAAGGAATTCTTCAAGAAACGATATTTGAAGGTCAGTTGTTACCGGTAGCTAACAGGAAACGGCATGTAATGGATGGCATCTAAAACTGGAAATAAAAAATTCCAACGAGGCACATAATCTTCCAAAAATCTGCCTCATATGAGATCATTACTTGATTCCTTCAAAATAAATAGGAATAGTAGAACAAATTAGCGACATAATCGAAGCTAAAAGCTGTATTTATCAACTATTTACTGATTAAAAACTTGCTCTGCATTTATTTCAATGAATGGGGCAAAATTTCGCTTCTAACACGTTTGCGACGAAAGGACCCACCGGCGGTCACTGAGGGAATTTCCATAATGCAGCCGACCAACCTGCAGTCACTAACTCTCTTTTTATAAATACGTAATGAGAGCTAAATAGAGGCACAATTTAGTTACTGTTCGCTATTTTCTAAATTGCGTACAATAATTGACTCTATATTTGAATTGAATATTGAACTTCAGCTTATCCCGTCACAGGAAACGTGTTAAACCGAGACATAACCCTTCTCTTCTTGTGAAATCTTCCACTTTCAAATCCTTCTCTTCAGTCAAAAAATAAAACGTCAGTCGGATTCTCAAAATGCTCTCACTTTTTACCGAGATCTGAACACAACATTCAGTAAAAAATAAGCGAATGCATTGTCTGCTGAAGCGCGATAATTAAAACCTGACTCAGAAATGAAGCTATAGCGGGTGCAGAATTTCCTGGAGTTTCCAGGCAATTCTATTCACCGAGACTTGCTCATTTGACTGGCAGATCTTTGCTCTACGACAAGGATTTGTGAAAACCGAAACACGAAGGTAGAATGGGGGCAGCAATTGTGAGCATGTGAGCAATAGGTAGAATGTGAGAGCAGCAAGTGTGAGCGTGAGAGCACCAAGTGTGAACATGTGAGAGCACCAAGTGTGAACATGTGAGAGCACCAAGTGTGAACATGTGAGAGCAGCAAGTGTGAACATGTGAGAGCAGCAAGTGTGAACATGTGAGAGCAGCAAGTGTGAACATGTGAGAGCAGCAAGTGTGAACATGTGAGAGCAGCAAGTGTGAACATGTGAGAGCAGCAAGTGTGAACATGTGAGAGCAGCAAGTGTGAACATGTGAGAGCAGCAAGTGTGAACATGTGAGAGCAGCAAGTGTGAACATGTGAGAGCAGCAAGTGTGAACATGTGAGAGCAGCAAGTGTGAACATGTGAGAGCAGCAAGTGAGAACATGTGAGAGCAGCAAGTGAGAACATGTGAGAGCAGCAAGTGTGAACATGTGAGAGCAGCAAGTGTGAACATGTGAGAGCAGCAAGTGTGAACATGTGAGAGCAGCAAGTGTGAACATGTGAGAGCAGCAAGTGTGAACATGTGAGAGCAGCAAGTGTGAACATGTGAGAGCAGCAAGTGTGAACATGTGAGAGCAGCAAGTGTGAACATGTGAGAGCAGCAAGTGTGAACATGTGAGAGCAGCAAGTGTGAACATGTGAGAGCAGCAAGTGTGAACATGTGAGAGCAGCAAGTGTGAACATGTGAGAGCAGCAAGTGTGAACATGTGAGAGCAGCAAGTGTGAACATGTGAGAGCAGCAAGTGTGAACATGTGAGAGCAGCAAGTGTGAACATGTGAGAGCAGCAAGTGTGAACATGTGAGAGCAGCAAGTGTGAACATGTGAGAGCAGCAAGTGTGAACATGTGAGAGCAGCAAGTGTGAACATGTGAGAGCAGCAAGTGTGAACATGTGAGAGCAGCAAGTGTGAACATGTGAGAGCAGCAAGAGTGAACATGTGAGAGCAGCAAGTGTGAACATGTGAGAGCAGCAAGTGTGAACATGTGAGAGCAGCAAGTGTGAACATGTGAAGCTGCAAGTATGAGCGTGAGACCAGCAAGCGTGAGCGTGAGACCAGCAAGCGTGAGCGTGAGACCAGCAAGCGTGAGCGTGAGACCAGCAAGCGTGAGCGTGAGAGCAACTTACCCTCGAAGTAAAAAGTCTCGTGCCACTTGGGATGCAGGGTCCGCCGCTTAATCTTGGTCTCGAGCTTGTGTTTTTTGTCGGGCAGGAGCATGACGCGGACGTAGGGGTCGCTGGTGCCGCTCAAGTCCTTGGCCGGCAGCTCCTTCGCCTGCACACGCACCGACACTTCAGTTACTGCATCTCTATGACGTAAATCAAGGGGTTAGTATTATTTAGGTGTGCAATTACAGCAATATCTGTGGGAGGTTATTTCGTGATAAGTGAATACCATGCATGTGGGAATGCTAAACGAGGAGGATATGTATCCCATATGGGATTTCCCTTCCATTTGAGTAACTTGAGTCACATCCAAGAGTGGTTACCTCATTCAAGTCATTTAAATAACATCTTCGAGTGCTCATTTCAAATAAAAAGGCACTGTACCACTCCTTCACAAGGCGTTAATTCCGACCGCACCTACAATCTTAAGGCCAGCTCCGGTCTTCAACATAGAGATGAGATGCCAACAAAATAGAGAAGTGATATTAGATTATAAGCTGGTGTAAGCCTCCCTAACAACAATAAAGGTATTCCAAAGAGAGAAAGGAGGAAAATCAACATTAAGTGTTGCAATGAGGGAACAAGGAATTTACGCTCAAGGTTTGTCTCCACACCCTAGCTATAGAAAAAACAGAGATTTGAAGTTAAATTTTAAGTAAGTTTTAGCTTCCTTAATTACAACAAAGGCGCTCCAAAAAGAGGAAGAAGGAAACACTATTTAGCAGGGAGCTAAAAGAACGCGGAATCTATGCACAAGGTATTTTCCTACACTCGTTCCCCTGCGTTTAGTATCAGTAAATTGAAAAAACATATGAAACAAGATCAAAGTTGGAAAAGAAAGTGATAGGTATTGAAAAAAGATAGCAGTGAATGGAAAAAAATATGATCCATAGCAAAACAAAAAGCATCTCTCGGTTCAACATAAAGAGGCCTCCTAATTCTCAGCTCGGAACCTCTCATTTTCTTGCTATGAGCGCTTATTCTCAACGGTAATAAGTGCAGAATTCCAAATCAGTTATCAGCGACATCTCTAACTGACTGAACTCATTTTCCTTGAACAAAGAAGATTGCGAGATCAATTAATAGACCTACAAATACTTCAATAGCTTTAATGATGTTATCCTAGGATGTCCTTTGACTCCGAGAACAATGTCCAAACCAGAAATAGCGGTCGGAAGCTAGCTAGAAAATATTTCAAGTAATCTCCGAACCCAAATTTCTTTCGATATTTGATCATCAGAACCTGGAACCAGCTTCCGGAATATGTTGTCTCAGCTAGCACGGTGACTCTATTCGAAATTCCTTTTGAACATTACCGGGTTGGCAATTCCTTAGTTTTCTGAAGCATGAAGAGAACTGACCGAGTTTTCTGAGAAATTTGACCCAAAAGCCATGCGCGTAATTACTAGGTAGTTTCCGAAATCACGTTTCTTTGTTCAATTGTTCAACATTCCTACGGGGTTAAGAAAAATGAGTTTGTTAGTGGCTTTAATATTGCTAATACTGTTAGGAAAACTGTCAAATCACGGGACCACACTTCGTGCAACGGTGGCGCATGTGGGTGAAAATTGGTGATGGCAGATGTAACTGTGAAAAAATTCTTTCTCCGGTACAAGTGCGTGATTTGCGTCTGACGTCACGGGACTTTTGGAGACCCTAGCCAAGGAAATGCGCCCCTTACTTCTTTCTGTTGCCATATTTTCTTCATGTTGCACTCTATCAGTAATTTGACAGGCATCCAGGAATGGTTATTTCAACTGCATTCACGAAAAGGTCTTTTATACCAGCATTTTAAACCACATTTTGAATGGATATTTTATATCAGTGGTTTGAATTGCTCCCAAGAGTGTATGTTTAAATTTTAAAAATGAAGAATAAAATGACGCACGGAAACAAAACGATAAACAAAATTGCTAGTTCAACGAAGTTACGATTCCAGTACTTATAACACCGCTTCAACTTAGAATACGCTCGCCTAATGAAACAAAAAATAACTAAACTTGAATAATTCAAAATTACATACATACGTGAATGATTCGAAAGTATAATACCCTAACTTCGAAAAGCGAAACGAAAAATTTACCCTTAGCTTGAAACTAATCGAACAATGGTGTCCCGCTACAAATTTACTGAATTTGAAGGAACCGCCGCAACGTAGGCTTGCGTTGGCAGCAAGAGCTGTGCGGTGGTTGGTCACACAGCCAGCGCGTCGTGAGATGAGCTGGCGTAAGCTTTGCTCTCGTCTAAGTTAATTTTTTTTACTTCGAAGTATTTATTTGTACAAAATAATTTTCAAGGTGTTCCAAAGCATTCGAAATTTATATTTTTTGTTTTCATTTCCGGGACAGTCTCCTAAAGTTACTTTTTTACTGTCAAACTTATGAAACAAATGAACTTCTGTTTTCTTTACTGGTTTTTATGTAGTGGAACGACTGTTTCGGATCGAAGGAAAATTTATTTGGTACAATTACTCCGGAAGAAAGGGAATAGTTTAAAGAGCTAAATTTTTAGTATGGTCACTTCATTGAAAACATTCATTAACACGTTCCCTGCGTATTGGGCCATATGTGTTCCAACAGGTAAATTGCCCATTTGAGTGCCGGTATAAATGCACGAAATTCGATTTGTTTCCCGACATTTTTGAAAAATAATTGAAATCATAGGTAAGGTAAAATGTTAATGCGCAATAGTATTTATCCTAATCATTAGGACAAATTAAAATATATTAAAGTTAAAAATTCTATTTCCCTATTCTATAACATACAACTAAACCCAAAAAACCGTTAGAGCCCCGGAAACGCAGGGAACGCGTTAAAATAAATAGATAGATAAAAAGAAAGTTAACGATCTTTTCAAGATCATGCACAATGCTGTGTAGGTAAATCAACAGTCAAAATTCTTTCCGCTGAAAAGTTTCTTATCCAAAACAGCTGTATAGCGACCTTAAAGTTTTTACCTTCTTGAACGTATAAGAAAATAATAGCACTGATACCATGCAGCACCGCTACCACTGCACCATGCACCAGATGAAAATAGACCAGGGAATATGAGAGGCCCGCTGTTCCGCTCCATAGGGCCGCCCTTTGATCTTGCTCGGATGAAAACTTCCTCCGGCGTCTCGTCCCCGCCAGAACCCAGGTCTCGGAGGACATTCTGCTCACCTAACTTATCGAATACACCGAATTTTCATCAACTTTCTGACAGGAGACCATTTTACGCAGTGAATAAAAACTCGGAGTCGTGATGTAAAAATGGCAGGCGGCGTATGGCATGGACAAGGAACCATCGGTGCTTGGAGAAAAAGGGTTCCCAGTGAACAAATTCTTTCGCCAGAAAGCCAATCGGCTCACGGCAGCTTGTTTGCGCTGGCGTGATCAGCTTCTACGCGGCTGGGCAGATGTTGGTCGCGCCTGCTCTTGCGCCACGTGCCAACATGGGGGAAGTGTGCTAATTTGCTGCTCGGTTGAGTGCCTTTTGTTCGGAACCGAACTGTGTATCAATATTTGTACAGTGCCGTACATATTATCCTGATTCAATAAGTTAAATGCAATTTGGCATATGAAACTTTCAAAGTGTTACCATATTTTCAATAATGTTTTAAATACATAACATATAATATTAAATGTTACATTTTTATGTTACGAATATGTTACATTTTTCATCGTACGTGCGAAAAGATTAACAGCTTGTTTTTCTGCCAATAGTAAAAGTACGGAACATCCTCGGGAAAAATTAATCTTAGCAAGAGTTACCCTATAAATGAAATGCATGAATCACACAAGCACATCACACCTTCTCCGACGATAAAAACCGCGCACAAGTTTATTGAGCAAAGGGTTGAAGGAGATCGAAATGCAGCTCAAGATCACAAAAATGAAACTTCGTGCGATTTGACCATTGCAAGATGCTGCTCTGCAACATTTCAGAAGGTAATCAATTTCTAGTTGAGCTCAAAACACATTTTGCTGTGCCGACTCAGAGGCGTTTTTCTGGTAGTCCGGAGATCAAATTTACTCGAACCGGGATTTCCTAAAATTACACTTCCGAAAGATTGCGAGAGTCAGTCTCCCGTTAGAACAAGGATTAAAAAGCTAAAAACAAAGCTGGTGTGTTCTGCTTGCTGCAAGATAGGAAACCAACTGATCACGATGAACCTTCTAGGGATTTTTGTAGACGTGAGTCTGAATTTGGGAGCAAGAGCAACATCCCCGGCGGTAATGAAAGGCTCCGTGGACCTGCTAAGAAGTTCGGTCAAAACAAAGGAATTGTCGGGAACAAAAGACGTGCGATAGCGGGCCCGGAATGGAGGCTGCTACCTGAGCAGCTCCAAGTCAGGCATGAAAGATGGAGTCACGCTCCACCGACTCCAAACCTGCTCTCAACGACCTAAAATAGGGGTTCTAAGGGCCAAAAATAGCCGAGTTCCTACATATATCTTGCCGAAAATGTCTCGAGAAATAGCCTTTGCTTCCGAATTGAGGCTTCGCCTTGATCAGGAACGAATTTAGCATCGTTTCAATTAAATTCAATAACGCACGCAGCTTTCGATGCGCAATAATTATGGCAGTGACTTAAATTATAAAAAGAAGAGTTTCTTGAAATGACAGCGCCTTGATAAAATAGAGCCAAACATTTTTTTCTACGATGTGAATGGCATGTAATTCGTAATTTTACATCTTATTGAAGTTCAGTGAAGAGGTTTGATTAAAACTGTTATTCCGAAAAGAAGTTTCCAAACCTATTTGCTAAATGGGACCAAAATTAAGCAGAATAAAAATTCTTTCAAGTTAACAGCAGCCGTTAGTTTTAGAAGGGGAAGTTTCGATTTATTTCTTTCGGACGAATGTTTTTGCACGGATAAAAATCGTTAGGTTTCGATCAACACAAAGGTTGCAGTTCCCCTTCACTGTAATGTGTAACTTGGAACTTAGTTTTGTGCCATACACTTCAACAATCAGTGCAGTTATTAGTTGAATTTCCCGAATGTTGCATGAAAGCAGAAAATCATCAATATATGATGAAAATGCTCCAAGAACTTCAGTGAAATGCTATTTTTGCCAAAGTACTCGTTAGTACTCGACGTCAACGCCTCGCGGTCTATAGTTTACCTCTCCACAACCTCGAAGTGACGCAGAACACCTCGCCCTCAATAAATATTCGCGTTGCTCATACTTCCAGGCATACGCTGTTTAAAGTATAATATGTAGCGACACAAAATATACTTTTGCAACTAAATCGGCAATTATAAAACTCGTTGCTGACGTGCAAATTGAAAGTATTGTGTTTCTTAGTATAGACACGTGTTATGTGTTTGCACAATTCTTTGTGAATGTACGGGAATCTGTGTGTTTATAGAATCACTGTAATCGCTGAACGCATTCTCAAAATTTGATCGGAGGTTAGCATGGGATTTTTAACTCTTTGACTGCGACTACTAAATATTAAGTTCAACACCGAACTCAAATTTAAATTCAATTGTGGTAACTATTTTGAAAAAACCAAACATGAACTGGTTCGTGCCTTCATTTAGCTTTGATTAAGTATGTATGAAAATTGAATTTGAGACTACTGGTCGGTCAGTAGCATTATGAAAATTACCTCCGTGTACCACCGGTGGCGCAAGTCGCAGTCAAAGTGTTAAGATGTCTTTACGCCGTAATAGCCAGCGGTCAAGTCGGAGGACCCGATTAGATAAGATGAGTTAGTTTAAGGGGACGGTTCGGGGTAAAAAAAATCTGTAAGTTCTCGGTGGATTTTTCTGAGATATCTACCGTAGGTGTAAATTGTTATGAATATTTTTTTTATTTGTGCGTATTTTCCGTAAATATACATGAAAAAGATTATTTTTAAAAAAACATGAAAAAACATGTGTTGCGGAAAATCCTACTCCTCCTACAATTTTGAACTCAGAGAACTGAGAAAATATTTTATAGATAGCAAATTGTCTTGTCCAGCGATCCGGTGCAAAAGTTTTTCGATTATTTGATTTTTTGAGTTTTGAGAACTTTTTTCCCTAAAAAATGACCTTTTTCCACTTTTTTGAATAATTTGCTTCTAATTTTTAAGGTGAATTAAAATTAAAAAACTTTTGCACCGGATCTATTTTCCCTTTCAACTGCTATTGATTGGTATGATTGCCATCTCTGTACCTTCAAAACTGTGGGAGGAGTAGGTTTTCGAAAATCAAAAAGTGATTTTGCAGAAACACCATTTTTCAAAAAAAAAAAAAATTTCTCGTTCTTTACATATTTTTAAATTGAGTCTTATCAGCGATTCTGTACCTTCTTATGTACCTTCAAAACAGTGGGAAAGGATCCACATCAAAAGTCAATAAATACAAGTTTCAGAACAGAGTTTTTTTTAACAATTTTTTTTTCAAAGCTGGCATATTTTTTTTTCAATTACCTATATTGCTTTGTAGCTTTTTTCAAGCCCTTTCGATTGATATAATTGCCATTCCTGTAGCTTTCAAACTCCGGGAGGCGTTTATGTTTACATAGCCAGCTAATTAGCTGATGACTCAGCAGCCGGACTCAAAACAAACACTCAATTACACCATCATAATCTATCACTGGGTAATAATATGTTTCGTTTGAGTAAAAAAGCATTTCAAGTAAGGCCATGAGTGAACTCTCATGCTATTCCCGTAGAGAAACGCTCAATACTGGCTCGTAATGGGGGGGAAGAGGGAGGTCACCCATCCATTGGTGCACCCCAAGGTCACACTAGTGAGCGTCTTTTACCCCGTCCAGAAGACTAACCAATTGACGTACTTAAAAGCCAATTATATCGTTGGATGCGCAAGAAAAATCTCTATAAGATGAATTTATAAACCGAAAAATGACCATAATCCAAAAATAGACCCGAACCGTGCCCTTAACCCCTTGGGTACGATAATTCAAATGGTTTAAAGAAAAATTTCCAAGGGAAAAATTTGTCATTACCCCGAATTGTCAGTGAAATTGTCCTAGTGTGGGTGCTTTTAAGCAAATGCCTACTTATATATTTTAATTTAAAATATTTGAAATCTTTAAAGCTCGTTGATGATAAAGTATTGAAATTTACGAAGAAATAATTCACAAGTTTTTGCCCTAATTTATCAAAAATAAATGAAGTTCAGAAAAAACTTGCTCAAGTTAAATAGAAAGGTTATTGAATATGTTGCACGGACCCTGTAGCATGAACTTATAGGTAACCAATAGTAATTTAGACGTGCAGGCTTTTGGAATGTCTAGAAACTAGTTTCATGAATGCTTGGAATTTCCCTAATTTCGTTTTTTACTCCAAAGTATTCCCTCACTAGTTGAATGACTTTAAAATTAGGTTAGATTCCTTAAGCTGGAAGAACTAGCCATCTTGGCACTAGAGTTGCCGTCAGTACCCAAAGGGTTAAGCCTTCCGACTACAAGAAAAGTGTTCACGATTTATTATGAAATTGGGCGAATAGGGAAATAATGCACAAGGCATGCACCCACACAAAATCCCCTACGCATAGCAACAGGGAGTTGGGAGAGAAGTTTACGGAAGAGAGCCAGAGATGCAGAGAGACAGGACTGAAGAAAACCGAAAAAATGCTCCGTAACAAAACAAACTTTCCTATTTCAGCAAAAAGAACACCAACGTAACGTTCAAATTAGGGCTCACGTCCTCTCCCTGGCAGCGCCACTTATAATAGTAGTAGTTGTATCCCCCACAGGGGAAGAAACAACAGACAAGCGATCAAGACAAGAATATTATGCACTCGGTATTTGACCACAGTGCAAGTTGAACGAATCAATTGGAACACACAAATTTGTCACTCGCCTCGGTCGCATTTTTCGAAGAAATGAGCGTAAAATAAGAAAAAATTATCATCTTCCTCTAGAAAACGAAACTCACAATGGTCTCTCGCAAAATGATGTTCCCGTTTAAAGCTAGCTAGAAATGTCGCTGAAGAGCGGAAATGCCTCTGTCTCATCGAGCTTTCCGATAAGTTCGTACGTCGAATTAAAATGCAAAATTTCACCGAGAGAACTTGGAGATTCTGAAATGTTTAGCTCATTGCAGCTCTCACGCTAACTGAATTAGATTCGCATACGAAGTATACTTTCAATTTCTTCGTGTTAAATAGTGGCAGCGGCTGTTCAACAAGGAAGATGATAATGGTTCATAGTATTGATACACAAAATGATTTCTCCACTAAGATGACAAAACTCTCTAACTTAAGGTTTATGAAATTCTTACAATTACTGAAAATTGACCGGTCACTTGAAACTTTACTTCACTGATGTAATTTCATTGAACGCTGGGGTATCAGTCCGCCATTCGCTAAATTGGACCCGCAATAAGTGGCTCGATGCATCAACGTAACATTTTAACGACACAAGGGAAAATTCCTTCGGGAAAGTTGAAAACGTCTCATTCAGGTGTACAAATAACGTTAGCTCGAAAAATAAGGCAAGAATGCGTTCTGACGCTCATATTGGATTTTTAATTTCTGGCTTTTCAGCGCAGGGTGGCATGATTGCCAGCTCAAAATGGTACAGCAATGGAGAGCAGGCAGGGGGACATCCATAATTTGCTGAAATTTCCTGCAGCAGTCTTTCTCGAACGACGACTGAGTCATGTAATGATGCAGAAATCACCTCCCAATGTGGTGTGGAGTTTTTTACTGAAGAATTTTACTGCATACCCACAAAGTTCATGCAGAGTAATTTAAAGTGTCAATATCTTTGATAACGATAATCTAGGGTATTTGTAGGTTGACCAAAGATAAATTTAAATTAACGTACACGGATAAATTTTCAAGCCAAACCAATATTTCAAGTTTATTATGTGTTTGTTTGAGCCTCCCTAACCGCTAAAATATCGTTTCGAAGAGGGGAAGGAGGAAGGCACCCTTTAGTATGGAGATAAGGGAATGTGGAATATATACAGAAGAAACATAGAAACAGAAAGTTGAGAAAGAAGTTCACGAAACAAGATAAAAGTTGAAAAAGAAAGTAGTAGGTGCTGAAAAACAGGACAGGAGTGAACCGAAAAAAGGTGGTCCTTAACATAACGAAAATAATTTTATTTCAACAAAAAGGAAGGCGTACCTAACTTTCAGCTGGAGCCCTAACACATTTTCCCCCTAGGAGTGCTAACTCCGATAGAGACGACAGTTGTATCTCCCTGAGGGGTATTTCAAGTTTATTTTCAACGAGTAAATCCTCCTGTTCGTATACTAGCGACTATTGCATTCCTCCTTTAATTTATTTTATTATGGCGAACAATATTATCAGAGAAAATGGATTGGAAGTTTAACTCAGCTGTTTCCTGAGTTCATGCATTCACAATTTTAGCAACTAGTAAAAGACTAAGATAGAGGGCAGAACTTGAAAGTGATACAAATAGTATCAAAATTGGTGCAGCCAACCACATGAAGCAAAGAAAGGAATATTTAAATCCAGAAAACAAAAAAATTGACAGGTAAAACAGTGGCGTGGGTAATTACACAATGTTTACCTACCTCTCAGGTACTGCAGCCTCTCCGAAGAAACCAATAAAAAAAGGAACGACATGACGAAGCAGTTAAACACGCAAGACTTAACGCAACAAACAGCGACAATTATTGTTCAACCTGTAATTGGGACGGGAACGGAACGAAGTGTCAAAGCCATACAGGCGAGGGTCGACACTTTCGAATACATTTTTCTCCTCTCACCCGTTCAAGATTTTTTTATATCCACGTCAAGCCCCTCAAGATTATCTCTAGGACAATCTTCTTTGGCAAGTTCCTCTCTGGAAAAAGCTCATATAAATATTTTAAATTCAGCTCTGATCCGCTGAATAAACATCTAAACTTTACCGATTGAATATTCAAAATTCACCACGGCTGGGCGGGCATGTGTAGGAAACATTTTTTGGCGTATCCCACACAGCCAAGAAACAAAATTAAGAATAAAGCCATTATAGTGGGCAAACCCAAGCTGCGCCGCGAGTGAAGTAGAGTATTCTGCCTGACGCCATCACTTTGGGCAACTTTTGCAAGCTTCCATATGAAGGCATCATCATCGAAGTCTCAACGAAGGCCATAAAGATGATGATACGTCAGGAACCAGAGTCGATTTCAGGGCATATGAGAACAGAGAGGAAGAGCAGGTTATCAGCTCGGGCCCTTTCTTTCATTCTCTCCCTCCTCGCAATCGATTGTATAGGCTTTTCGGTAGCAGAGATACGGCCGGGCCCGGGAACCCTCTGTTGCAGCTTTGTAAGGCCTGCCGTTCGATGCGATTTTTATGCCAGCTTCGCTCACTCTAATGCGGGCCTGATAAAATGAGCTTTACAGCCTCGTCCTGCAATACTGATGGAGCGAAGAACTAAGTTGAACGTGGTTGTCGTGACGAGAATCCGACAATGTTATTGGATTTCAATGGGACAAAAAAAAAAAACATTCAACGGAGTCGCTGTTTTCAGCCACGTGCATTCTCTCCTTTGGTTACTTTACGTTTACCGATGATTATGAATAATTCTAATGACTCTAGTTTTAATCTTGGAAAATATTTGCAGTTATTTTTACAACTGAATACGTTTCCTGTGAAAGTAAGCCCAGGTGGTCACTGAGAGATTTTCACAATGCTGGTGACCGACCTGCAGTCACCTACTCAATTTTTATGGATACTTAACATTTTGACTGCGACGTGCGCCACCGGTGGTACACGGAGGTAATTTTCATAATGCTGCTGACCGACCAGTAGTCGCAAATTCAATTTTCGTAAATACTTAATCAAAGCTAAATGAAAGCACGATCCAGTTCAATTTTGCTATTTTCAAAATTCCTTACTACAATTGACTTCAAATTTGAATTGAATTTTAAACTTCAGTTCAACCCGTCGCAGGAAACTTGTAAAATAGCCGAACCTATCCAAACGCATCCTAACCTAGCATGTTACATCCTAACTTAACGTTGTATCTTAATCTACCCTTCATTTCACCAAAAGCTAGCAAAAAATTTGGTAAAGTGTCTTCATCTATCTCAACCCATACCATTTTATTCCAATCTATCCCATCAAATCCCATCCCATCTCATCCCAACCCGTCCTTACCCAATCCATCCTAACTTAATCTATCTAAGCCCCATCCACCCTAATCCAACCCATCCTAATTTAACCCATTCAGGTTCAACCACTCCTAACCTAATCCTACCTATTTTAATCATCCTAATTTAACCCATTCAGGTTCAACCCCTCCTAACCTATTCCTTCCTATTTTAACCATCCTAATTTAACCCATCATGATTCAGCCTAGATAGATCTAGCCCATTTAATTTCTTGATTCTAACTCAACCCATTTTAACCATATCTAACTCATCTAATCTTTCCCATTATTATTATATTGGTCAATTTGAGACTCCCTTACCTCAACTAAAGAGATCCCAAGAGAGCGAAGAGAAAGGATCATTTCGTATGAACTGTGAAATACGAGAAATCTATGCACATGGTGTGTTCTCAGATACGATACCTCGAGAATAGGAAAATCAAGTTTACATTTGCGAAGAAGAGGCAGAACAAACAGGAAGGAAGAGGAAGAAACAATGAAGAGATAGCGAAGAAAGCACGAAAACGGAAAGACGCGAAGAAGGCATCAATACGGAAAGACGCGAAGTTGTCACAAAAGACACGAGTCCTGTAGGTCTATTTATTGCTGAGGAAACTTAACGGTTTCCCATCTAGTGGTACCAGCCCCCACGGCATCGTATAGACTAGCTAAGTTAAAATAACTTCAATCTATTCCCTATTTCGCGACGTCGATGAGAAACCCCATCCTAACCTACTGTATTATATCGTATCCTAAAATAACACAACCCTTTTAAACTGACCTATCCTTACCTAAACTATAATTATCAAATTTACCCTAACCTATTCTCGCTTACTAACCAAATTTAACCTAACTTAAAAGCAAATCTTACCTTTCCCTCCATAACACATCCCAGCCTATACCTACTGTATTCCAACGTACTATAATTTCCTATTCACTTAACGATACAGCTACGATAGTATCATGGCTACAAGTTGTAGCTGTGAAACCGCTTAAATCTCTCTTACACCAATGCCATGTCTTACATCAATGCCAAGAGGCATGGTCAACGTACTGACGGACGGACTCCTGCACGGACAAAATACGATCAAAATCACGATGTAAGTTTTATATTGATGGTAGCTACGCAGACCCCATTGCTTACATTTGTTTGCTAAATAAATACATTCGTGAACATGGGAGAAATACGATGACTTTTTAATAGATTTGTTCTGCAATGCCAATAAACATCACTGCCAACTCTAAGCTAGCAAAAATAAAAAAAGTAAAAATATTTACAATAGTACTTGAGAAAACCATGAAAATCAACAAATCCGTAATGTTTCTTTTAAGACTTGAGTGGGAGTAAATTATGTAGGGCGACACCATTCATGAAGAGCATTTTCAAAGCGAACTAATTTCTAAAAACGTAGTGTGTTTGAGGTGAACAATTTAAAAACCAACAGTTGTAAAAAATTCATTTTTAATTTGTGTTATGAAAGCTTTCACAGCGCATTCGCCACTGAATGGAGATCGAAGAAGCCCGTCATTCAAAAACATCTCATCTCCCTCAAAATGGGAGGCGTTTCAAAATTTTCCCCAAATTCTTAAGGCCTTCAATATTCATTTCATCTCCATTTACACAAACTGGAGTCCACGTTATCAACCTCTTAAATGTATTAAGAAATTCTTTCACTCCCATTTCTCTATAAAATCCACCCCAGAGCCAGGCAATTGCTCACGGCAGCCTCACAAAAGCAAGCAAAAAAGTCAACACCAGAGTGACCAGATCTGTTCGAAGTGGTCGGGTGGCGGGCAGTGCGCGCCGCAGCAACGTTCCGAGAAGCGTATCGGTTTGGCATGGAGTTGCGCCGAGTGTTGGAATCCTCAGCAGATGGGCATAAGAATCAGCTCAGTCGATTTTTATTACTGCTACGGATTGTAAAAGTAGGCATTACGGTACGATTATAATGAAACGTGTACATCTGGCTAGTGAAACGTGTACATCTGGCTAATGAAATATGAAAGGCTGATTAATGAAAATTGTGTGCCTCAAACATACAATGTTATTAGAAATTCATTCTACATGAAAATGCTTTTCATGAATGGTATTCACAGCAAGTGCTGATCAATGAAAAATGAATGGCTAATAGGTAAAATATGAATGGCTGATTAGTGAAATATGATCTGTTGAATAGGGAAATATGAGCGGTTGATTAGTGCAATAATATAGGATATTTGGTAAAATAGTAGCGGACTTCAATTGTAAGTCAGAGTACCATAGAATGTAGTAAAAAAGAATAATTTGGGATGCCAAAAAACTGATGGACAAATGCTGATGACGTAACTTTTTTGCATCCCACAGCTATCCATTGCACGTAAAAATTCTATTCCCTGAATTTACTTCAGGGTTCTCCAATGGTAAATGCCAGAGCTTGAGCTCCAAACATCTGTTTGAGCTAAAAATTTAGTAAGATCATAAATATCAAAAGGAACGGAAAATTTAACTTCATACTTGCAGGAATTATTTAAGCAGTTTCTTTGGAAGTCATGCGACTGGGCAATTTATGAACTACTTGTAGTACATTCGTTCTGTTACGTTTAGTTCAATTCTTCGTCCTATTACTCTTAAATTTATCATATCAACCCTTCCTAGCCACAACAACGAAGGCCATCACAAGACAGCAAAGAGAATAGACTATTTAGTATGGACCAGGTGTGGTTCCTGCACAAGATACTCAGCGCATAGAAGCAGCAAGTTGGAAAGGAAGGAGATGGAGAGATGAAAAAAAGTATAAAAAAGTATGGAAACAAAGAACCAAAGTGGAACCAATGCACGGAAGACTCGAAGGCTTCGCTATGGCTGAGGTAACCTAACTGTATCTCTCCTGGGAGCGCCAGTTCCCATAGCATGGGATAGACTAACGAAACTGATCTAAAAATATTGCTTACGCTATACATACTGAGGGGTTCTGTTCAATTCTTTCTTATCATTTAAACACCGTGGCATAGCTTTTTTGTGTGCAGTTTCAACAGATATGCCAAAACTATGCTCGCCAGTAGCGTCTTTTGAAGTTAATCTGTACTGAATTCTTAATAAGTACGTCAACTTGACAGAAACGGACTTCAATTTTAATTTCTCCAAATTGGCAAGCGTTTACAATAATAAGTGAAATTGTACTCTGTTACTTTGCTGAACTGAGGCTTTAAATTCCTTCATCTCTTTCTCCCAGCATTAAAAAATCACAAGCGCAACGGCATTCATGGAGCAATAATCACAATTTTTATTACAGCTAAATCAATAATATGACGGTTTCTTTTTAGACGCGAGCAACTAGTTCTTCAATCAACAAATTTCGCTTACCTTTTTTAACGTAATTAGATCGATGAACTTAATTTTCCTCGTCTTAACATTAAGTCAATCAAAAACAAATTCAATCGTGACTCAAACTTGAACGCTCATTTGTCACACTAACACCAAAAACCCTACGTGAATGATAAAAAACACAAGCACCCAGCAGTAATCTATTAAAGATCGCTTCATTCTAGGGACACCCAGCGCATCTGGACCATGAAATTGTGGGGAAATTTAGGCACGTCTTGCATCAAATTACAGCCAAAATTGCGGTGTTGGGAGCCGGTAGACCCGCAGCTCATCTGGCTCGGCATGTCCTTATTAGCGTCGCTGCCTCCCCAATTTTCTTCAGCACAGCAAAAAATCGCTGACTCGCCTCAAAATTCTTCGTTCTTAGAGTTTATCACAAACGGCTGTCCCACGACACCGCAGAGTCGCCAGTTTACAGCGTTGCCCTGCGGCTGATCGAGCTTCTACAGATCACTGGATTTGAAGAATTTGAAAATGAATGGGACATAATTTCTTGCGCATGAAATGCGTTCGCACGCTTAGTGGTAAATAGCTCGCTGGAAATGCTCGTTTTCGACCTGAGGAGCGATTCATTTGCAATTTTATACGTCGATGTTTCGGAAGTTTTCTTGCACTACTCGTGCTTCGGAAAAAAATAGCAGCAGCAGTTGAGTCAACTGACATGCATTTCCAACCCTTACAGATGCTGCTCTTGCTCTTCGGTTACGAACACGTCCGTAGAAATATTCTTAGAACTATTGTTAGAGTCTCAGACACCGTGATTATCACGAGGCTCAGCTAGACATGAACATAAGCTCTTCGGTTAGATATAAGCATTTCGTTACATGGGCTGAGTATAAACTATCCAAATACCAACAAAAAAATTTGAATCATGTTAGCCCTAATTAGAGCGAAACTGAGAGATAGATTTTAAACCTGCAATTAATCACATGTGTATCTCAGGTGTACTTTCAGCTTCTCCTTTGCGTTCCTCCATAGAAAGAGAAAATTCAACTGAATTAATTTGGTCAACTTATTTTGCCCCTTCCGATACTTAAAATCTCTCAAATTCTTTCATGACCGAAGGGGGAGCACAATTTAGCTGTTGTGAACGCAAGTTTCTAATAAGCCTCTGTAGCTTTCACCGATTTTTATTTCAATGCTGTTAGATTTCCCTCACAATGCTTACTTACTGAAAAACTCATCATGGAATGCGAATATTCACGCTCGGCAACAAAGCAGTTCTAACCGCTACTTCTTTTCAACGCGAAGGAACCCGAATGGTAACAGAAAGTAGTGCTCTCGTGAAACCAAACTTCTCTCACATACAGCACGTCCAAACAAGTGGCGCCAAAATTATCAGCCTTCTCACCGTATGAAGGCCGGTTCAATGAACTAATTACATTCAGAGTCCCGACAGGCACAGCACTCGTCGTACACAAAAGAATCGCATCAGTTATTGTTTACTAGCACCCTCAAGCCTTAGATCGGGGCCGACCATGCCAGTTCTACAAGGGTCCACTTGATAAAACAACCTCAGTTACAACAGCTCAGGATTTAACACGCCAACTGCGTATTAGTACATATGTGTATCACAAGGTAAATTGTTCATTTACGTACTAGTTTCAATGAAGAGCAAACAAATTATTTCACTACCTTTATTTAAATTGGACTAAGGAGTACAAGTTAAAATGTCATCGTGTAATTATATTTTTCCCGTTCATTAGAAAAGATTAAATCGAATTTCTGGAGTTCCAACTACCCCACGATTTTTTTCGAAAATATCACGAAAACTTGAAAAATACCATAAATGATATGCGTTTTAAATTTAATTGTATAGGAAGTGTGCAAGTTTCTTAAGAATGGAATCATATTTGAAAAAAAAACTAACGACGTAAAGGTAGCAGAAACAACGGAAACCACCCTAATAAAATTAAGCCTATCAACAACTGTATGATCATCTAAATAAACCGTTCACAGATCACAGTCTTTGGAAGTTCCAAGCACAAACAAAAATAAGTTTCAAAATTTGTGGGATCGAAAGAAGGCTTCCCTCAAAAAAGTTTTTAGTCCTTTCGGAAACAAAAGTATTACACTTCCATCTAAGAAAATACTTGGAACACCGAAATTTTAAAGCCGAAGCACTAAATTGCATGGGGGAGCCACATTTTTAACATAATTCACATTAATCAGAATTAAGTCGTAATACTGCAAATACGCTAATAAAGACACTTCACAATTCAAGGAATGCTCAAGATCTTACATGTACTAACAAACCTGATGCTTCTTTTTTCTGAAAAATAAAGAAGGAAATCAGAAATATAAATAATAAATTGTGTTCCAAATTAAATTTTACATACGCAGTGCTGGTTCCATAAAAATTGCACTATAATTAAAAAATAATGCGTGGGGTAGTTGAACTCCAAAAATGCCGATTAAAATGGCATCAAGCAGTAAAGAAGGCTTTTGAATTCTGCCACTTCCAACCTAGCCAAACCGACCGTAGCAACCGCGCAAACGCAGTAAACGTGTTAAACCAAAGAAATAATACAAGCCTAAAGAAATTTCTTTTGTCAAATACTGAAATTCTAACACAGACGGGAAGTAGAAAAGCATTGGAAATAGATCAGTTGCAACATGGGCGGAAAAGTTTCAGGAAACATGAGAGAGCGTGAAATGAACTGTTACAAATAGTAATCAGATTTGGCGTTGAACAAGAGTTTCACCAGTGGAGTTTCGTTCTGCCTGTAGGGTGCGCTAAGAGTTGGAATTTCAGCCTTTTAGCAAATTTATTCTGCGTGGAAAATGTCCCTGGAAACCCGAGTAGTTATCAGATATTCGAGTGCCTCTATAAAATGCATTTGGTGTTCAGTTTTTCAGTACTGGGGGAAATAGAACGAGCTGATACTAAGCCTATGGTGTTATTTAATCAACTTCTGAACGATTTTTAATACGATTACGCGCCATCGAGAGAACAAATTTTGCTCAAAGAATTTCTCTTACTGAAAACTTCAAATCGAATGAAGAAACGGTAAATGTTGAGGACTTGACCATAATTGATTTTCTTGTTTGGGATGCCTAAATATTGTTAATGAGATCGAAATAAATAAGTTTTCTTCAATGGACTTTCCGTCGGAAATGAGTATTTTACAAGTTATAGCGGTAAATGCGTTACCGGAAATCCAGTGTTTGAGGCGGGAAAAGATAAATAAGAGAAGCAAACCCCCTATTACAAACGTAAAGAGGTTGGGTCGTAAGGGGTAGCCACAGTTCTTCTAATTAAAATGATAGCCTAAATAAAGTCGTCAGATTCACACGAAACACATGTAGCCATGACCGTTGCTTCGACGTAACTGGCAGCCTTGAGATGACCGCAGGTCCGTAACTTCAACCCCGGTATGTTGTGGGTTCGACGTATCGGTCAATGTGAAGTTTAATGCAATCACAGAAATTAATAATTATATTCCAAACAATCACTAAAGGAACGTATTTAAGAACGTTTTACAAGAACGACATTCTGCTCGCTGATGCTTTATTTTCGAATTATTGAACTTTGAAGTTGGCCTTCCCGCGCCAAAGGAAGCGAGCGTAATTTAATTAAAAACGGAAGCTAACCCCCTTTTACAAACGTAAAGAGGTTGGGTCGTGAGGGGGAGGCACAGTTCTTCTAGTGAAAATTATAAATAAAGCTTCTAACCCACCCATTAGGGTGACGACCACAATCTTGTTTACATCGGGTCTAACATGGCGACCACCATGGGCGCCGCCATTTTGGACCCGATGTCAACAAGATTGCGGTCGTCACCCTAATGGGTGGGTTAGGAGCTTTATTTATAATTTTCACTAGAAGAACTGTGCCTCCCCCTCACGACCCAACCTCTTTACGTTTGTAATAGCTTCCGTTATTAATTAAATTCCGTTTCACGCGCTCGCTTCCTTTGGCGCCAAGGCCAACTTCAAAGTTCAATTATTCGAAAATGATGCATCAGCGAGCAGAATGTCATTCATGTAAAACGTTCTGAAATGTGTTCCTTTAGTGATTCCTGGGATCGGCCTTATTATTTTCCGTGATTGCATTAAACTTTACATTGACCGACGTATCTGAGAACATTCGAATTAAGTCGTTCGGATCGCCAAAATAACTCGTCATCTCATTATCTATGTTAATGCATACTAGAATTTCACTTTATTTATAATTTTCCCTAAAAGAACTGTGGCTACCCCTCACGACCCAACCTCTTTACGTTTGTGATAGGGTGATGCTTCCCTTTTTTATTTATTCCCGCCTCAAACACTAGAGTTCCGGTAACTCATTTACCGCTATAACTTTTAAAATACTCGCTTCCGACGGAAAGTGCATTGAAGAAAACTTGTTTCTTTTGATCTCATTAACAATATTTAGGCATCGAAAATTCGAAAATCAATTATGGTCAAGTCCTCAACATTTACCGAAGAAACAATAATGTAATGTGGTTAAGTAGCGCGCTGGGGCAGAACTTGTCAGTTTAATGAGAGGACATTGGTATGCTAACAGTCATTACAATTTGGTCTGGGCTTCAACAATTAACATTTAAAATTGGGGGGAGACTCCACCGAAACATGTAACCAATCATTATATTTGAAGCAGGTGCATTTTAGACATGACAAACGAAATTTTCGGTAAATCTGAAGGATATGTCAGTTGTCGATTTTCCACTTTTTGGTGCCTGAACCTAATTAATTGAATCAAAATAAACAAGTTTTCTTCTATGCACTTTCCGTCTCAAATGAGTATTTTACGATTTATAGCGGTAAGTTTAGTTTCGTCTTTGATGACGAATGCGCTCGAATAAACAGCTACTCATCGATTTTCGAATTTTTGTTGCATGAATCATGGTAATAACATCGAAATAAACAACTTTTCTTCTATACACTTTTTTCGTCAAATGAGTATTTAACGAGGTATAGCGGTAGGTTTGGTTTCGTCTTTGATGACGATCGCGCTGGAAGCGAGTGCGCATTGCAGTGTTGCTGTCCGACGTGCTCCTTGAATAACTTGCCACTTCAAACACTGGAGTTGCGGTAAGTCATTTACCGCTATAACTAATAAAATACTCATTTGATACGGAAAGTGCATAGAAGAAAACTTATTTATTTCGATCGGTAAATGTTGAGGACTTGACCATAATTGATTTTCGAATTTTCGATGCCTAAATAATGCTAATCAGATCAAAAGAAACAAGTTTTCTTCAATGCACTTTCCGGTGGAAACGAGTATTTTAAAAGTTATAGCGGTAAATGAGTTAACGGAACTCCAGTGTTTAAGGCGGGAATAAATGAATAAGGGAAGCATCACCCTATTACAAACGTAAAGAGGTTGGGTCGAGAGGGGTAGCCACAGTTCTTTTAGTGAAAATTGGAAATGAATTGAAATTCTACTATGCCTAAACATAATTAACGAGATGACGAGTTATATTGTCGATGCGAAAGACTTAACTCGAAAGTTCCCAGATACGTCGAACCGACGATATACCGTCATCTCAGGGCTGCCAGTGACGTCGAAGCAGCGGTAAACACTTTATAATCAGCGGTAAGCACTTTATTATAAATGTAAAGAGGTTGGGTCGTGAGGGGTAGCCACAGTTCTTTTAGTGAGAATTATCAATAAAGTGAAATTCTAGTATGCATTAGTATACAAACTGAGATGACGAGTTCATTTGTCGATCCGAACGAATTCATTCGAATGCTCTCAGATACGTCGAACGTTCGACGTACATTTGTCGATCCGAACGAATTCATTCGAATGCTCTCAGATACGTCGAACGTTCGACGTAGTGGGTCGGTTAAAACCTTTCTTTATAATTTTCATTAAAAGAACTGTTGCTAGCCCTCACGACCTAACCTCAACCTCTTAACGTTTGTAATAGGGGGTTTGCTTCTCTTCTTTATTTTTTCTAGCGAAGTCGGCTTGGTTGGCGCGCGGCAACGCCTGTTTACTTTCACGTCGGACCGCGCGGTATATTTTTCCCCGCCTGAAACACTGGAGTTACGTTACCTCATTTACCGCTATAACTTTTAAAATACTCGTTTCCACCGGAAAGTGCATTGAAGAAAACTTGTTTATTTCCATGTCATTCACATTATTGCGGCATTGAAAATTCGAAAATCAATTATGGTCAAGTCCTCAACATTTACCTTTCGATCTAATTAACTATGCTAAGGCATCGAAATTTACAAAATCGATAACTGACATATACTTCAGATTTACCAAATTTTCTAATTCGAGGAAGAAAAAAAGGCAAATCACTGGTTTCGGAGAAAAAATGTCGTTAGTATGTAGAGCAATGATAAGAATGGGATGAGTACAGTTTTACCTGAATTGCCTCGCCCATGGCACACTGAAACTATGGACCAAAGCACACAAGACTTCGAATAGCACTCTGTCAATTGCGGACCAGCCAGCACTGACCGGAGCTCTGCGAACACTAAATCCCACAGCACACTGGTTTATTGAACCGCACCGTGCCTTGGCACATTAAACCTTCAGTGATGCGGGGTTTACAGTAACGCACTGCACACCATGGCTACCATGCTGTACACTGGTCTCACGGTGTAGTGCGAGCTGATGGTGCAAGAGTGTTTGCTCATAATGCGAGTTACTGAGGTGGTTTTTTACAGCAGTAGCCAAGGGTAGATTATATAACTTTATTCAACAGGTTAACTGTGATGGGTTAAATTGAAGCTCAGTATTAAACTAAAATTTAAGTTCAAAAGTGAGTAGCAATTTTATACATACCTAATATTGACTGGGTCTATTAAATACCATTTAATTTGAGAGATTGTTAAAACTCTTCAAACTACACATCGATGGGTCATTTTGCAGCAGGAAGAACTTAAGCACGACCCACCGATGGGTCGTATCGCAGTCAAAGTGTTAAGCCTTCTTAACCGCAAAAAAGTGTTGCAAAGAGAGGAAGGAGGAAGCCACCGTTTAGCATGGAGATGAAGAAACGGCAAATGTACGCACAAGGTGCCTTCTCTCACCAGATCTCCTGAGCATATAAACAGGAAGTATAGAAAGAAGTTTGTTAAACAAGGTAAAGTTAAAAAAATTAGTAGCAGCTCAAAAACAGATTAGTGAACCGAAGAAAGATGGTTCGATGCGAAACAATCAGCCTATTCTATTTCAACGAAATGAAAACCTACCTAAGCTTCTGATCGGGACCTAATATTTTCTATTTGGGAGCGCTAATTCACATAGGTAAAACAATTGTATCTCCTGAGGTGAGCAGTAGCAAACAAATCAATAATTACGGGCTCTGAGAGGAGCGACAGTTGACCAAGTCCTCTGTATTTCAACATTGAACAGTTGAAGACATCAAACTAAGAAACTTGTTACAATAACTCTAGAATTCTAGCTTTACTCTGGAGGCACACAAAGAGTGAAATATCTATCGCAAATTGCTGTCATAAACAAACCAACATTTTATGAAATTACGATTGTCAATTCACTGAAGTAAAAATAAAAAGGACTGAAATCGAACTCTGCAGTCAACGACATGTCAGAGGTTTGATTTCAACAAATTGTTTTTGATGATGGAAACTCAATCAAGTCGCTTGTTGTCCCACTAATAACTGTCAGTGGACTCCGGCAGTTGATTGACAGCGCTCGGGCCAAGGGAAACAATCACAATTTGATTTTTTGCGGCTCACAAAACGGCAGTGCCGACACAAAGCCGCAACACCGAACAATAAAAAATTAATTTGCATTGCCTGTATCAGCAGCGGTGGTGTGGAGTGATGTGCACAGCCAGCGTCAGCAAAACGTTTTAGCAGGCTCAATAACCCTATGGCGCAGCGCGATTGAAAGACAGCAGGGCTGAGTGCTGCGAGATTTACCGTTAATTTTGTGTTTGGGGTTATAATGATAACTCGTACGGCCTAACTGTAAGTGCAGTGATTAGGATACCGTTATAGGAAATTGTTATGGGGTCCCCCTGAGGTCAAGGGGAAGCACTGCTACTCTTATTACACACCAGTGTCTGTTGAACAATGAACAATGACAGACACTTGTATGAACAGTGATAATAATCACTAGAGAGGAACTGCACACGCGCTGCAGCCCGCGCTGACGTGAGGGGCCGCTGCACACTCCGCACCTCGACCGCTGTGCATGCATGGCGCTGCGGGCGGTGTGTGGACACTGCATTGGCGTCTGAAGGTGTACAGCAACTGAAACTTCCTGGGAACTGCACTCATTGAAAGTTAGGCCGGAAGAGCACGGAACTGAAATATGATTGAATAAGCAAGTTGTGTTTCAGTACAAAATTATCTCAAAAATGTGAAATGACCAGAACTCATCATGGAAAGAAAAGTTGTGCGTAATGATGGTGTTGAAAATCCATTCGTACTTTGTATTTTTCGTGAGCTTGCTATCCTTTACGTCGAATTGATCAGTTGATCGACGTCACTGCGTAACGAAATCATTAATATAAATTTTAAGATGTCTTTAATTTGACCAATTTTGACATTTGACCACATACACATACATACAGCTTAGACTCCGTAAGTTTTGAAAGACGTTTCTACGATGCGCTAAATCATAGCCCTTTCCTCACTCCACAAAGATGTACGTATGTACGTACGTATGGCTTTAGAGACGGTCAATAATATAGCTTATAAGTCTCACTTGAATGTTTCCATTTATCATTTCGTAATTTTTCACCGTAACTTTAATTATAAAATTTTTCCAGAAAGCTTTATATGTTTTCATTTTTATAGTATGCTTAAAATTTTGGTTTTTGAATTTTTTCTGCATTATCATTATTTACTCATATCGATCATACCATTTACTGTGTCTATTGGCCGTCCTCCGTGTACCCCCCCGAAATTTCCCCGTCGCTCTTCCTCTATCCATTTTAGAGGGTTTTAAAATTCCTGCCTTGAGTTTGGCTTATCCCGTTGTCTTAAGAGAGACGCATCCTTGACAAAATTGTGAAACCATAAAATTCAAAATCGTTCGAACTAGAAGGGGAAAGGCGTGTGAACTCCGCATTTTCAATTAGCACAATTGAGCAAACAATTTAATTGCGAGCACAACTTATTTCAACGGAGGAAAACTAACAGCCAAAGCTTGTAACCTAAATTACTTCCGAAAGTTAACGAAAAACAACAATGGTATACCGAAAATGGGAAAATGTTCGAGAAAACATACAAAATGTAGGCAACCACTTATTACAGCGGAATCAAAAACTCAAAAGTGCAATGTCGCTGACAACAATTCTAGAAAGACGAAAGAAATTACAAGCAATGAAGAATGTAAAACAGCATTAAAAATTGATACTATGAGTATAGAAATTCACACTGATCAAAAAAAAATTAGAAACCGGGATCAAATGATCATCGTAACGAATTATCGCGTACTCGTAACTTGAAATGTTGAAGTTGAATCTACGTACTGAACAACACAGAGGATAAACAATACTCACCAATAACTAAGTTTAGGTGAAAATAATCAGCCACAAAAGCTAAAAATGAGCAATCTCTATCGAAATGTAACCTTAAAGGCAAAAAAAAAAAATAAGTTGAGATTCGCTCCAAATGATATCGTCTGACTCGAGCCAGGAACAAACAACTGGTCTGGAATTTCAGTAGAACACCTAACTGGATTTAGCAAAACTATTTCCAGACAACTTAATTGAGTATGATAATCTCTCACGTTACTGCACGTTACCTCAGTAACCGTACACGCAAAATTTAAAAAAAGTATGACCATATTGACTGCAACTTATCTAATATTCTTCGAACAGTTTTTTCAGAAAAACCGAAAAACCACACTACAGTTTCATCTACTTGAAAACTGAAAACGTGGTCGGAGTAAGCATCTCCCTAAACTTCATTCCTTTTTGTTTAATGCGACTTTTTGAATGTGTTATAATTTTGACCTGCCTTTACAGACGGCACAATTCAGGATCACAGAAGCAGTTGCATGAATATGCTCACATTTAGTTATGTCCTTAATACCGTAGAAAAACGTTCAGCCTTGGAAACTCTCGACTGCCATCGCTGCTTACAATAAGGAGTGATTTCTTTATGTGAGACTGAATTCACGCGATCTGGAATTTGAAACCATCGAGAAATCGATCTTTCAAATACCCAGAGAGCAATATGACGTGAGACTTTGCTCCAATATAGGACAATTTAAGAATTCTGTTTCACTAGAACACTGAAACAAATTCAGATGAAGTAATTTCATTCAGGCGTACACATCCCTAAACACTGACACGGCGTTAAGAGACTTTATGGTCACTCAGTACACATTCATCAATCATTTTACTCTTTTCATCCTTGTATTAATTTCTCATTCTCATCCTCATCAACATTTTTCGCCATTCTTACTTCTTGACAAAGATTTTTTTGTATAACTTTCCTGGCAGCATGAGCCCACCGACCGACCAGCCGGCCTCTGCGCTGCAATTCTCTCATCATGGAAGCCCAGTCCATAAACTCCATTTTTCGTTGTCGTCCTGTCGACCCGAGGTCCCACGTTCATATACATAAATAACTACTGCGTCATCTCGTCTATTTCAAGCATCAACCATCAACCACTCTTTCAGGCAAATGCGTTTCAAAATAGAAATTCTGCAAACTAATGAAATACTGCGAACTAATAACAAAACTTGCATATTGTTGTGTTTCTAAACATGTCTGTGCGGGGTTGTAGGAGAAGACAAGATTTATATTAGCGCAGTGATATATAGATGGTAAAAAATTACTTTACGCGATGCTGCCATGAATATAAATGGATACATGAGTGTCATTGTAGAGAGTGATGTAAAATTTCTCGGATTGTGATGCAAAGTAGCCAGCAAATGGAGCTAAATCCCAGGAAACAACAGAAACAATGGACATATGCAGGATTATGGAGAATTTCATATCGCTAAAAACCATCAAACGAGCGCTGTAACTTCTTTGTCAGTGGCTGCTGGTGCGAATATTGGTCTATATTTAAACAGGATAGACAGTGACGCGTGTCTGCCGTCGGTTCTGTGAAGAATCTTCATCGTAATCACTTTCATTTATAGTTTATGATCACCACATGAAATAAAGAGGCTCCAACGAGTGCAACATTTGAAACTTGAAAAGGTTTACAAGAGAAGTGCACAGTACCTACTCAGCAAGCACAAGCGAGTCAGAGGCTACACAATATCGAAGAATACAAGCAGGGAGGTAGAATGCTCTACAAAATAACGCGTCACACTGAATAATGAACCGCATGTCTTAATTTTGAGTGTTAATTGTTGTACACCACCGGAAAGGCATTTTAAATTTAGACACTCGAGTTTTCTCCAGGTATATATTTAAGAAAATCAGTTTCAATTGTAGAGGAATTCACCATCAAAATTAGAAAAAAGTACACAAATTTCTCCTTCCGGCGACCGCGAAAATGGAGCCTCTTTCGAAACCTAAATGGCAGAACTGCGCCTCAGTGTCTGTGTGTAGCAAGACGTAACAAATCTGAACTCTAGCAACGCGCACCATTGATTTTTTTTGTGGAACAGAGCCGATCCGAAACAGATGTCGTCTAATGCAAGCCCCTAATTGTAAGAAAAAAATTACTCCAAGGTTTTGAAGTAATACGATGCTTCACATAAGATATGAAAACATGGAAACAATTGAAACTAGTTGTTATTTGTACATGTCGATGTCAACGTAAGATGATATCGTACAACTCAAAAATGGACTTCAAATTTTTGGTAGGGTGAGAGGTTACTTGCTGAACTCCACCCCGGGTTAACTACTGTTTTTGAATATATTTGATAACTCATGCAGATTATATTTTATGTAATGCACGAGATGAAAACTTCCAAATCATAAGTTAAGATGGGTGGCGTGCTGATCTTGAGGGGGGAAGGGTACAAAGTGGACGAAGGAGGTGCAGCGAGGCAGAGGAGTGAGGTAGTAAGGGACGCGCATGTCATTAATCCATGCACCACTCCATTAGACCGCTTGTAGGAGGCTGGACTTCAGTGTTTTAACAGGTTTTTACATTGTTCGAAAATTCAAACTATGTGTAAGCTTGTTAACTTCAAACCTCGAATTTTATAGAACGCCCAATTCGGCTCCTCAAGATACATCAGTAACCCGATTATCATCCATATTTTGCTCTCGTTCATTTGAGATCGCAGAAACGAAACTTGAAGTTCACGTTTGTCAAAGTTTAGCTTTTATCGAGGTTACGTTGAAAAACAGTATTGTTTGCGTATGATATGATACTCTGTATTAAATTTTCTCGACAGCTTTATTTTGATACGCTTTTCGAACAATCGATTGAAACAATTAATACTGGAAGTTAGCTTACGAAAAGTTCCATTATATTGACTTCACAAAAACAAACCTGCTTGGTTCATGAGTGTTGACTTACGCATTAGCTTAATGCTGGTTTTCGATAGCGATGCAAAATACATAGCATAGCTGAGCATAATCACCGTGGTATTACGATCAGGCGCGGGAGGTTATCTGTTTACGAAGAGTCTTTGCCATTATAGCTCAACTCCGTGAGTGTTTGCTGATGCTGCGAATACAGCGCTGCTCAAGACGGGAACGCGCCTTCGTGCTATGGAGGTTAGTGACCTCTGACATTAGAGACCCTGATCTTCATTCTCTGGAAATTAAACTTGAAACACGCTGGAATTCTGTAAAAAGCTTTGAGAACGGTTTCAACGCATTACCGATCACAAAAATTGACAGGGAGCCAAGCATGTAATTAGCTTGCAGACAAGTTAGTGATGCAACTGACTTGTGTTTAACACGAAGTTGGTGTCGTAGCTGACTTATGTTTACGTGTCTCACGTGTGTTGACGAGCAAGTCAGAGCTCTAGCTGACTTGTGACCAAACAGCTTTACTGGGGGCGTATAGCTAACTCTGGTGCATTCAGAACATCAAATGGCTATGCTGGAAATGAGGCTTATCATCAAAGGGAAGCCAACCAAAAGTACGCAGTGTCCGAACCCCCGAGTTTTGAACTACTCGTACAAAAAAAAAGTTGAGGCGATCAAAGACTCGTCGTATGTTTGAGTTTAGGACGACATGACGAGATAGCGAGATAGACTTTCATGTTTAAAGAACTTCATAAAACAGAGCACTTCTCACCGGAAATTCATTCACAAATATTCACTGATGATACGTTTCTCAAAGCACTAAAGCAAGCGAATGGAACAGTCAAAAACGGGTAAGTGTTTTTTATGTGAACAGATTTAATCATAACTGTTAATTATAATAAATTTTAGAATGCTATTCTTCACGATTTTCGAATTTAGCCACCCATTTGCATATTGCTCATCTTCATTTTACCTGGCGAAATTGCGAAGCGCATTACTTAGTGCAGCTGCAACAGGAAAATCCTCAGTACGAAAGGAGTTTCCCATAAATAGAAAATGACTGAGTGACAAAAGCGTATATTTATCTTTAAAACAAAATTTTTAAAGTGTTAATCGCGTGGAAAACCAACAATATTGAATATCCACAAGTTAGCCAACTATGAAGTTCACCTAATTGATATTCATTTTCGGTTCAATAATCATCATTTCAGAAATCGACTTTTCATTTCGGGTTTAAGCAGTTCAAAATAAACCTGAGGAACCAGCAACTATGAAAAGTTGAAGACAAATAACAAAGTGCACTTTAAATTTGAGCACTCTCGGTAACAATAGAACATAATTAACTCAATATTACTTTAGAGCCACCCTCTGCACGACCCGAATCTTTCTTGATTTAGTTTTTTCAACAGTCTTCGCACATGCGATACTTCAACTTTCTTTTGAAAACTCATTCCATACTCAACAAGATGAAAACGTGATCAAGATGAGAGTCTTCGACTCCAGGACTAGAAACTGCACACTCAGCGCAACAACGCTGACGAAAACACTTTCTCCGCGAATAGAATGCAAATGAAATTGTTTCTAGCAGACCTGAAGGGAAACCACAAATTGTGGGGAATGAGATCTGGAGCATTTCAGAGAAACACTTCGTCTGACGACTCTTTGAAGAAGTATTTCTTTGGTAGCTGGAGATGACACCAAAAAGTTTAAACACGTCTCTTTCCATCGAAGTTCTCCCAGGCTCGTGGCAGCACGGCAAAAACCGCTTGAAATGTAAACTCATGGGAGCCGTAAAAAGCGAATTCTGGGGGGGCTTGACTTGCGATTAGAATGCATTTCGGTGCTAAAAGGTTCAGCATTTTGAGCGGGTCATGTGCTACGAGCTTACCTTGTAGTGCTAAAAGTGAATTCGAGACTTGAGTGTGAACTCGACAAGAATGTGACAAAACAATCCCTGAAAGCTTCTTTGATCGAATTTTCATGATATTACAGCCGTAATTGGCAACGTCTCTGAATGCGTAATACATTCAATTTCAAATTGGAGGAAAGTTTTCGGAGTTACACTAATGTAAAATGAAAACACACCGAATAAATTAAGGTCAGTTAGATAGCTAAGGATCTTAAAATGAGTGTATTTGCTGAGGAAAACATAGGCTTAAATGATCCAATTTGTAATTTGATATAGTGAATGAGTTCAGGCGTTATTTTCACCCCGTAATATTTAGCACTTTGAATGCGACGTGCGCCACCGGTGGTACACGGAGGTAGTTTTCATAATGCTGCTGACGGACCAGTAGTCGCAAATTCAATTTTCATATACTTAATCAAACCTAAATGAAGGCACAATCCAGTTCATGTTTGGTATTTTCAAAATATTTTACTAAAATTGATTAAAATTTGAGTTTGGCGTTGAATCTAATACTTAGTTGCTGCAGTGAAAGAGTTAATACATTTTAAATGAGGAAATTCATAGCACAACAATTGCTACCTGTTCTATTCCGGTAAGTAAGAGTCCCTCGACTGGGACACCTTGAAACCTAAATACAAAATTTAATTAGAGAGGCTACCCACGTATATGTGCGTCGCGCGTGCGCCGGATGGCAAAATCTATATTTTTTCACGATTTATTTGTGTTGTAATACTGACGATAGGTTCAGGTTAAGTTTGAGTAGGATGGGCTATGTTAGGTAAGTTAGGGGTTTGTTTGTTAAGCTTGAAAAATAATAGATATTGGCTTGTTTTCATAAAAAGGCAATGAAAATTATCATTATTTCGGTGACTTAAATACCGCATGTATAGACCGCAGAAATAAAGACACAAGATAATTATACAAAACTCTACGGTGGTTACTTCTAGTATTTCACTATCTTTTTCATAAGCGTTCGATGTTATGGTTTGCAGGAATTCTGTATGAGATCCAAGTTACATCAAATGCCACTCTCCCAAACATTTCATGCTAGTCAATATACACACTCATTTAAATCCACAAATAAAATTAATTTTGCGTAAATACATGTCGGCATCCCCAATAAACACGTACCGATGAATTTGACAATCGGTATTCCTATCTTTGCACCTCAATAGAAACAAAAAAGCCTACAATTAGAAACGCAGACCAGAGCCTGAAACGAACGCTTTATTTCTAAATAAATATGAGCCATAACTCCAATGAGCACCTGACACTACTTTAGCTTTAGAAATAGCGGTACAGCGGCCGCGGGAAGACAAACTAAATACGTAGAGAAGTCAGTCTCTAAAATTAATCAAATGTTCCCTTAAACTAAGAATGATTTTTCTTGCTACTACCGGGTGAAAAATAAATCTGTAATTTCGTGGAGAAACATGTAAAATAAGATTGCCGACAATGTGAAAAAATAAATATTCCCATGCAAAAGACTGAGATTCAACGCCTCCCTCATCGCGAGGAAAGTGCGATTATTGAACCATAACGGGACAGGAAACGGTGTCATGAATCACAACAAAACGAGCTGATCGTAATTCTTGTTTCACTATTACAAAAGCTGCATTTATCATCTATCATAAAATCGTTACCAAGAACAGCCAATAAATTCGACGAGTCTCCAAGTCCTGCTCGATCCATGAAAAAAACGAGCCGTTCTGGTCGACGAGAAGGATCGACGACGCTCTACTAGGGAAGCAATTACTTCCAAAGCAGTCTCGAGCGAGCTTATCTCTTTCCAGGGAACGAGACACTGGTTGTCTTCCTGATTAATGGCTCTTTTACGATCATTAATGCAAATAATCGAACGTAGAAGGCAGAAAGTCAGAAAAAACAATGAAATACGACGATAATTGAACGTTCCAGCGTAAGTTGTTAAGCGATAATTTGAATATGTTTATCGTGTATGGGAAGGAGCGCCAGAGTTTCTCAGGCATCCGATATTCTTAGCACAGTGCGCTTACAAGGCGCACACTGTAGATTTTCTCACCGGGAATTTTATTTTGTTGTGACAGTGGATAGAGCGTCCCCAAAGGCTTTATCTCACAGTTGTTATTTACACATAGTCCAAATTATTCTTTTTTTTTTGACTCGATGGTTATTCAATTTGTGATTCTCTCTTTTCTCATCATCGTTGTTTAGGACTTGGAATTACTAGATACTACAACAATCAAGAGGATATATTTTTTCTAGTAAATGGGTGTGAACTTGTGTCCCTAGGCCTTGCGTCTGTCAGTCTGGCGTCTGTTAGCCCTGAATGTGCTAACCTTGCGTCTCTTCGCCCCGAGTCAGTTAACCTTGCGTCTGCTAGCCCTGTGTTTGTTAGACTTGTGTCAAGTTAGCCCTGTGTTTGTTGTTAGTTTTGCCAGTAAACCACACCCACATCTGAGCTTTTCTCTCCTTCTTGATCTCCTCTTGACAAAAGCGACACAGTAGCAGTGCTATACTGGTGCTTCACATGCAGGCTAAACGCTAGAGCTGCTTCTTTTTAATGTTGTCTGTTGTGCCGACTAATCCCCTCGCCGCTTGCGTAAACTGTCGTCGTGCTCGCTCGTTTGCAGCCGCTACTCCCTGGATTCACGTCTCTGCTGTCTTCGTCCCGCTTCTTAAGGGGCCCTTTTAATTTTTATCATACGTAAGTTTTCCTTTTTTTGTGAGTGAATTACGTGTGAAAGTACAGTGGGGGGCAAAGTAACATAACACGTTGATTAAATCGCCAGATTCCACATTTCTAGACGACGTACAATTACGAAAATTGGACATGTATAAACAATAGTATAAAATAGTTCATAATAAGCACCCCTCCTTCCCCCATCAAATATTTGATAGAAAAAATACATACACACATGGAAAATAAATCCGTGAGCAAAATTTTACAACACATTTCAAGATACACATACACTAATACTTCGTTGCCTTGCCGTTATTATAAATTAAGGCTTCGAGACGTTGAAAGTATTTCACAACCAGCCTTTTACTAGTTTCGGGTATAATCTTATCCATTCTTCAATACAAATTTCTTTGAATTCTGTGCTATTATTGGGATCTTCCTTATGTACCTTCAATTTCAATTCCTTCCACTAGTTTTCGATCGGATTCGTGCCGGGGATTGACTTGGCTATTATAAAATGTTTATCTTCTTCATTCTCAACTATTCTTTGGTTTTGTTTGTTGTATGTTTTAGATCGTTGTCTTGTTGGAAGGCCATTCACCTTTCAATTTTAACAAACGAGCTGCTGGTAGGAGCTGCTCATCCAATATTTCACGATATTTCTTGCCATTCATGGTTCCTTCAATGATGTAAAATTTATCTACCCTAGATGAGCTGAAACATCCCCTCACCATGATTGAGCTACCAACAAGCATGGTTTGTGCCGTTTCTTCCAAATAGTTAGATTTTGGTTGCATCTGACCACAGTACTGAGTTTCAAAACGCTGCTGGCGTGTTCAAGTGGTCGTTTGCGTATTTCAGCCTGGCCTAAACGTGACATTTCTAGCGAAGAGGTGTCCTACGAGGGGTGCGGGAGGGAAGATCTCCACGGCGTAGTGCCCTGCTGATCGTTTGTTTGCTGGGTTCGATCCCAAATGCCCTGAGATCATCCTTCAATTCTTCACGAGTAGTCTGAGGCCTCTGCTCTACTGTTAGAACCGATTTTCGAACGGCAGGGTCGTTAATCTTCCGTGGACGGCCAACTCGAGGCTTGCTGAGAGTTATATTCCGGCATTTACACTTACATATTATGGTTCCAATCGAGGCTATGAGAACACAAAGGTGTGCACATATCTTATGATATCGTGAACATTCATTATGGAGCTTCACAATACATTCGCGAAGGTCTTGGCTGAGGTCCTTATTTCTACCCACGCTTACGACCTTTCAGAACGAGAGCTGCCGGACAAATAGCACGTTATTGGAGATGAATGCTGACGAAAGTTCGGTTGCCATATATTAGAATGGATTAGAAGGTTTTGCACTAATTCTACAATAATTTCGATGTATAATATCGAGAAAAAAGTAGGGAGTTGTCAACTTCATCCACGTCATTATAATACATGTTCCTATAATTTTTGTCTATTAAATGTTTGCGGGTTTTAGAAATATCATGAACATTTTTATAATATTGTTTACATATAGTTCAATTTTCGTAATTGTGCGTGGTTAAGAAATGTGGAATCTGGCGATTTAATTAACTTGTATTATTTTGCTCCACACTGTGTGTTTCATTAATTGAGAATATCGAAATGCTAGACATATTTGGAGCATCCCCAATTGGAACTTGTAAGAATGATTCCGAATCTTTGTCCTGACAGCACGCGTATTGAGAGGAACGATCGTCAACACATTATCAGACTGAGTTCAAATGGCTTGAAGAGTCCTAGTGGGAATTCTCATAGCTTCCGTATTTCTCTCAGATGATCACATGACGTACTTTCATCGGGTCGACTCTTTGAGAGCATGAGTACATCGTACCTTATTTTACTTAATTTTTTTACCACTGATGAGTTACTTGAGTGACAAAAACTAGGGGTAAAATTGAAAGAAAATAAGGTTTCGAAAAACTGGGGAAACTCGTAACTTGGAGACAGAGGTGAAACGTTACTGAATAAAAAGTATTACAATTTCATTAAGAGATCCGTTAGAATCATTGTCATTCTTTTTTTTTGTTTATACCATGTGATGTCTCAATGAATGGTTAACTTTACGGCAGGGTAACTTTTCAGACAATTTTAGTTCTTAACTCATCAATTTTGAATGCTTTTACTCAAGAATGTTACGATTTACGCAAATTGAAAAATAACAAAAGTTCGACTTAGAGCATTAGGCACATCTCACACAAAGCCTCGGTTTTACCTTAGTCAAGAAACAGCCGGTAATTTGAGTTTTTATTACTTCCTGATCAGCGCATCAAAATGCTACAGGCAAGAGTTCTAATTACAATGCTCGCTCCAATAAAAACAATTTCCGGTCAAGTTGCATGATACACTAGCCAATACGAAACTAAAATAATAGTTATAGTTCGCACTTAAAAACATGCAGTAAAAGTTACTTGAACATCATAAAAACAAGCCTGCATTTAAAAAATACGTTGAAATCTTACCTAGAAGAAAAGCAATTTTAGAATAAACAATAACGAAAAAAATTCTTGAAATACACACAGGAAGACGCATTTTGCCGCTGACTTAAGCTAGATATGAGCATAAATGTTAGCAACTTTGGGCGAAGTCCAGTTCGCATCGATTTATCCTGCACCAACATCGAGGTTCTCCATTCACTTCCACGGCAAAGTTATAAAGTTAGACGCACGCTACGGAGAGACTGACCCTGACTTAGAGACTCTCGAACAATCAACATCAATTACGTAGCTCACGTTCTGATTTGAATTGCTGGGAAATTCTTAATAACTGGAATCACATTTCCGAAAGCATGTTAACTGGAGTCAAGTTAACTGTACAGTGTTAACCAAGACACGTGTTAACCTGACATATGTTGCCGGACACAGGACGTGCTCACCAGTTAACCAGGCACATGATAACTGGACTCATGGACGGTCACATGGTAAACGGTTACATAATAGCCAGACACATGGTAAACGGTCATACAATAACCAGACACATGATAAACGGACACATGGTAAACGGTCATACGATAACCAGACACATGATAAATGGACACATGGTAAACGGTTATGCGATAACCAGACACATGATAAACGGTCATAAGATAACCAGACACATGATAAACGGTCACATGATAACCAGACACATGATAAACGGACACATGGTAAACGGTCATACGATAACCAGACACATGATAAACGGTCACATGATAACCAGACACATGATAAACGGACGCATGGTAAACGGTCATACGATACCCAGACACATTAGCAGACTTCACAAGGACTCCAGTAGCGTGTTGGATGAAATTAATGTACCTTCGCGAATCGTTTGACAAAAGACCATTTTGAACTCATTAGCATGTGTTTTTATATTTTTAACTTCATATTTCTATAAAATCCTCTTGCCTCAGGTTATGAATGATGATTTGTGTTTTGTGCATGAAAAAAAACGAGCCGTTCTGGTCGACGAGAAGGATCGACGACGCTCTACTAGGGAAGCAATTACTTCCAAAGCAGTCTCGAGCGAGCTTATCTCTTTCCAGGGAACGAGACACTGGTTGTCTTCCACTGGACACTGGTTCTATGCTTCATGCCCAGGTTCGATCCCTGTGAGCGGCAGTTGGTGTGAAAAACGCTGATGCGGCAAATCAGGGTCGTTGCCTGCAGTATGGTCACTGTCCTCAAGGAATGTTACCTGAGCACTAAACGAGAAAAATGAGGCCTAAAGCTCGGGCGTGACTAGGGGCCTGGGGAACCCCTATCATGTACATTCCCTGTAAAGTATCATGTAAATGATGCTAGCCACCCTCTACTTGAAAAGAGGAAAAGGCTTGGTATATACATGCATGAAATGGATAATACCAGACAAGTTTGGCCGTCGTTCGGACATTTGTGTAATTTATACAGCTAATAACCGCAATAAAATACTAATGTCTGCTATATTTTTAGCATTCATTTTTACGGAGATGAATTGGCCACCGGAATGCTCTGACAACCGAATCAACAGAAGTCCAGTTGTCTGGCTATTTGCCGTACTTCATATTTTGACGCAATTCACCGACGCAGATGATTAATTAGAACTCCTTCCGGTCGGAAATATTTGCTACACAAGAAGAAAACTCTCCGCATTTTAGTGTCTTTTAACGCAATCCTGTTTTGAGCACAGTAGAAAATCGTACACAGTGTGTTGAACACAAATTTTAGACTTTAATAAATAACATGGAAACAGTTAATACAAGTATGCCTTTTTCCTTTTTCTGATGATATTTAAAAGACCTTAAATTACCTGCAGGATAGGACAAATTAAGTTGATACTATTAGAAAGTGCACATGAAACCGACAAACAAAAGCTTTGACAGATTCTGAGAGAAGAGGAGTATTGCAGGCACTTCTTGATAGATCTACAGGTCCTCGGCTATTTCAATTCATCCATTCCCTTCAACATCGAACAGCGTCACGTAACGCTGATGAAATAATTGAAGCAGTGACATAGCTTTGAGGAATTACAGAGATCAACATTGAATCACATTTTCCTTACTTTGCAACATTCAATGAAATATTATTTTAGCTGACGGCGGTAACAATTACAGGCTTCAACATCTGTCGAAAGTATGACTAGAAAGAAAAGGGATTCTTCCAAATTTAATTCTGATCTCAGAAAAGTTGACGATTAAATTAACATGTATTGAGTAAATATAGTGGCAAATATGTTTCTTCTGTTGATATATTATGAATTTCTTGTATTTAATTACAATGTATCTTATGTTATTCATCTTTTTATGAATATTATTAATTGATGCTTATACATTTTCAATTTCATCTAATGAATTATAGAATAAAGTTTATCTTTTTACTACAACGAGTAGTTTTACAAGTATCCTTTCGAAAAGGTTTACAATTGTTTTGGCGCAAATATTTTGAACGAACTTCAACATTCAGATGGACGAACTGTTTCCGACCGGAGGAAGCATTAGTTAGTTTACGACTGTCCCGTCACATCGCCAGCCACGTCAAAGGCGATCCCAGGAGAGCGAATAGAAGGGACCATTTAGTGTGGACTATAGGAAACACGGAGCACGAGGTGTATTCCGACCAAGGAGGTAAACCTCCTTGATTCCGACCCAGGATTCTCTGAGCATAGCAACAAGATAGGAAGGAAGAGGAAGGCAGATTTGATGAGCGAGTATAAGCCTCCCTAACTGCAACAGAGGCGTTTCCAAGAAAAGAAATCAATATTTAGTTTGGTTTTGATTGAAAAGGGAATCCAAGCACTACTGTAGATGGTCCCAATACACCGCGTAGGATAATTAAGATTGAACGAAATCTATGAAGCAAGATAAAAAGTGCGAAAAGAAAGTAATAGTTGCCGAAAAAGTGACAGCAGTCAACCGTAAACACGGTCCGTAACCAGACAAAAAAGTGAGTCTATTTCAAGCAAAAGACCCACTCGTACCTTACTTTCAGCTCAAGACCTGACATCTCTCTGCTGAAAGAGCTAATTACCATAAATACCATAGTTATTTCTCCCTGAGGTGATGAAAAGTGAGAAAGGTAAGAGATGACGAAGAAGGCATGAAAAATGAAAAGAATGAAGTGAACACGTCAGATTGAGTCCCGGAGGCGCCTACCTGTATATTAATGATGTAACCTAATAGTATTCTTCCTGGGGACACAGATCAGTAAGAACATTTCAAGCAAAATTTTAGAGTTCCGTAGCTGACTGCCCACCATCACGTCGAATAACTCATGTCAAGAAAATGTTCAAAATTCAGAGGAAAATATGACATGACTCAATTTCAACGAAGATGCCCCAAAAACTAAAACACTCACACGGGAAATTGTCACACACGCCCTTCTTCTTTATCGACGTGCCTTGCAGAGTCTGTTTCAGTAAAGTTGAGTTTAGGATGCAGTTTATGGTAAAAGTTCCCGCATAGAGGCCGGTAATGAATTAGATGAATAAGCCAACCGTGGGAATACCAACATTAAAGATGCATGAAAATAAACCGACAGTTCAAGATCTCCGAAGGCACGATCTAGCCACTCGCACCAGGAAGGCAAGACAACAGGCTTTCTGAGCACCGACGACTTTTGGTTCTCATGTTATTATGATTCTCAAACTGCAATAAAAGGCGCCAGGAGACTGCACAGCGGTGCACGCTGCTCCCCTGGCATACGCACGACCACATTGAGAAGCACATTTGCCGAATATTGCATTTTTATGAGTCCATAAACGAGAGCTCATTTCTATAGCAAGATCAAATGATAAAATACTCACGATCCTGAACATTCCGAGCTCAGCCGCTAGGCCTCTGGAGGGACTCGCAGGAAAAACACAATGTCGGCACGAAAGCAAAAGAACTTCTTTTTTCTACTGACGGGAGAACAACGAGCGAAAGTCATCGAGAATAATCTCGGAATAAAACGACACATGATATCAAAGAAAAATGAATCAGAGCATAAAGAATTTCGCTGGAACAAAAGACAGGAAACCAGAAACAGAGGGCGCAGTGAGTGAGAGCGCAGCTAAAACACCACTGTTCCTAATGAGAGACGACTGAATATTAACGCACGACGGCAGCAGCGGGATTGCAGGCATGGCTGTGAGATGAGGTAACAGCGCACCATGCTACTAAAGCAAGTGCGGTGAACGCGGTAGTGTTGGAGTAGAAGTTTAACCGCACGGAGAGGGGATAGTACGAGAGTGGTAGAAGATGTGGTTTTTAGAACGTAGAAAAATGAATGATTGCAAAAGGAGGTGGTGCTTTCTGAATAGATTTGTGTTCATGTGAGTGCAGTGGGACAACAATATAGAATTAGGCGTGAGTGTATGGAGAGCAGGATAAACATACGACGACACCATGCGGTTGACGGGATGAAGGCAACGTTTGTGGCTAGCACAGCGAAAACAACTGTCATTGCAGACCGATGCTTAGTTCGATGCACAAGCACAAAAAGACTGAGCTGAAGGGGGAGGCTGTTATCGCAGCTGCGGTGCTCAACTGATGATGTCGTAACGTCCGCCAAATGAGTCGGTCCTGCAGTTGAATTGCCGCCGTCCCTCTGCTCGGGTTATTCCAGGGTCGCACCGAATGAAAAATTTCTCTCTACTTCTCATTTTTATGGGCATTAAATATTTTGCATTCAATTAATGCTGAAAATGTTTTGATATTTGCATTGTACGTCTCAAACATTACTTTGACCCAAATTAAAAATTTTATGCTGTGGCTTATTGATTTTACGAACATTTCAGAGGGAATCACATGTTGGTTAAAGACTACAACTGCTGTAAAAACGCTGAACGAAAAGAATGGAAATAGCTTGTAGCTACAAATGTTGAATGAGATTCACAATAAGAAAATTTTACTTACGATTGCTCGGTACCTTTACTTCTTGTACCTTAATGTCTGATGTGGGAGGAGATACGTAATGCACTTCTGGAGCCTATCAAAACTTCAACCGCAACGACGTTCAGTGTCAGCTCGCTGTGCAACGGGGAAATCTTATATATATATATTTCTTTTCATATCACATGAATACCTACAATCACTTCTCCACGGATTCAGTTGATAGTTGATTTTAAATCAACTTACAGTAAATATAAAGGTAATCAACGCTTTTACCCCCATTTATACTAATTACACTAAACGTGGGAATATTGAGTGAGTTTAAGTCTTCTTTTATCCAAACATTTCCTCTCAAGTTGTAAAAGATCTTGGAATGGTCATTGTACCGTAAAATAAAAAATAAAAAATTAATTGAAATTGAAATAAAAAATTAAATTCAGAAAATCCATAATCAATTCCCGATTATTATGATAGAAAACAATTTCAAATGTTGAATGTCATAGCTCACAATAGATGTACCCAAGTAAAGATGGTGGCAAGGCAAACGCAGTGTGATTGACAACTTTTCCGCGTAGATAACATCTACTTCGAAAGCTGAGTGCAGCAATGCGGCCGTGTAGCACGAATACAAAGCGAGTACCTATCATAAATAGTCAGAATTAAATGTTCCAGCTATAATGAACTACAGTACTTAGTTATACAAGCGGTGCGACAAAATTTACTACGAGACAGGTGGGGATCAATGAAGTTCCCAAGTTACGTAGGCGTTTTTTGTTGTGTTTTTGGAATGCATATTTAATATCATATATGAATTATTCTATTTATACCTGAATGCAATGAAGCCAGTGTCCATTATTTCCGAAGTGGTATCATTCATATCGGCGATTACGGCGAATCGAGTTGGAATCAAATCTTCTTTGGAACCAACAAGTGCTAATCCAGAATTAGATTGACATTGAAGATGGACCAGCACCGAAATTCGATTTACTCTCCGGAAAGCTTCAATAGAGCCTGCCAAAAACTTCTTTGGGACTCGCGCACGCAACAACAAATCGCCTATTGGTTGGGTGTCCTTGTTCATTGCCTCGAGTGGTAGGCTTGGTTTTTCAGCATCCCGACTGTGATCACTCTGATTAAATTTGGAAGAGGAAGAAGGTGCGCAGAAAGAGATTTTAAAGGACATGCCAAGCCTCAGAATCAGGGATTTTTTTGTACGTACGAATACGCTTTCTACTCGAGATATTCACAGCAGTGTCCCTCATTTGCTGCTCCGATTATATGCTTTACGTGAAATCAAGCTTCAAAAATCCGTCAGAGGAATAAAGACGTAAAATATGATCACACATATGCAGCTATTTCAAAAACACCATGAAGAGAGAAATCGTTTCCACATTATGGAAAAAATTTTTCTTCTTTCACACGTATTTTTTGTTCGTTACTCAAAAGTGATAGAGCAACGCAGAATTTCATTCCCTGAAGGTTATGGCAGTCTTTTCTCGGCCCCTCCTGAAATGAGATTCATAATTACCCAGAAATCTCCTGCATTAGTTTACGTAAAGAGCGCAAGTCTAGGAACTTTCTTTTTCAGTGACTAATTCTGGGTATTTCCATTTCGAATTCAGTTTCCGGTTCCCCTGCAGCTGATTTCGTGCTCGCGATATACCAAGTCACAATTATTTGGGCTATAAAAGCAACGATAATGGAACTGAACTGCTAGGAAATGAAATGATTAACTACAAGAGCGAATTTTGCTGTATGTACTATTTTGTTAGTTTATAAATCTCTAGCCACATAGAAGGCGATATCAAGAGAGGGATGAAAAAGAACCACTTAGTGTAAATTGTAGAAAATGAAAAACTTATCCAAAAATATGTTTCCATAAGTCCTAAGGCCTAAGGTATATCCTACGCATAGAAACAGCGAGTTAGGACATAAGACAATGAAGAGGAAAGACGAGAAAAAAGAAGTACGAAAGGCTTATCTATAACAGAGTAAACCTAACAGGATCCCTCCCACTTTGAGGGCACCAGTTCCCGTGTTATGGGATGGACAAAGTTAACTAACTTGAACTTATTGCCCATATCTGCCTCCTCGGGAGATTTGCACTCAGCAGACACAAATGTACGAGCATCAAACACAGCCTGGAAAGTCAATTTTCCGTAGCAGAATGTTCATTAGAAACTTGAAACCAAAGGACGGGGTACGTATGGAAATGAAATTAATCAAAAGAGAAAAATGTTTCGATGGATTTGATTTAGTATAAATTAAATATTCTCCATAGGCACAATTTCCATACGTCCCGTCCCTTTGGTTTCAAGTTTCTTATGAAAGGAACCGTGAAAGGTATGAAAAACTTCTGTAAAATGATTTTTCTGACATTTTTTTCATTAATTGTCAATCGTTACTCTAAAACACAACATGCCCAATTTCGTTCTTGAAAACTAACTCATAATGAGAAAGAGATTTTCTAAAAACTTCACAAATTAGGTTGATTCAATGGAAATTAGAATACATGACTCATTTGAAGAAGACACTTGTTTTTCGTGTAATTTCAACGTACCCTGAGTGCGTTAAAATTACACCTTGAGCTTCACTTAGCATTTATAAATGGTGCTGGTAATCAGGTGTGAGAATAAATAAGTTTCGACATAAGTTGATACAAGCACAGAAAATCTACTTTAACCTGAGAACGCCTGGATTACTTCAAGGTGGACATGATGTTAAAAAATCGGTTTGCTGAAAGTCTGGATTCGTTAATCCGTTTTTTTTTTCGCTCATATAACTAACTTCTTTTTCTGCTTCAAGGTTTGGGGGCAACCGGGCCAACGCTTAGAGGGACAAGCAGGTAATGTGACAAGACAGAAGAAAACAGAGTAGCCTGTCCATGTGAATATATTCTGAGTGATATTTTTTCAATAATCTAGCTGGCAAATTCCAAAGTATCTCACATGTTGTCTTGAATATCTTGCTTTGAACTTTATAAAGACAGAAACTATTTGCACGTATGATTGACCTCTTTTCGATTCGCTTTACCATGACCATTGAGAACTATTGCCCTTCAAGTTTGATTTTTTAGGGGTTGATTTTAATTTTATATTAAATAGCAATTCAAATAAAATAATTTATATTTGATATTAGCAGTCTAGTTGAGGTTTTCTAACACGCGATGTAACTAAGTCCGCAATTTTTCGAATCAATTGACAATTGCTATTAGAGTAGGCCGTGGCACTTAGTCAGTACTCCATCAACGTTAGTGACCATTGAACTCTGTAGAAAGTCCAGACAGCCAGTTTTATAATTAGCTGCTAGTTATAATTACCTGGCAGCTTATAACGCAAACTGAACAAACAGCGCACATCTCAGTTACGGACGTTGCAATGCCACACGATGTTACTGCGCCTCATCCAGACGCAGGAGCAGGCACATGCTGGCTGCACGGCAGCAGCGATTTAGATCGCCTCCTCACTGCGATAAGTTGCGTTCGGACGCACGGTGGCGCTGGGCTCCCAAGGCATCACGGGCGCCGAGATTGATGGGATGCCGCTAATTGAAGTTCCATGAGACTGGATCACACCGCACACCCCGTCATACATTCACAGTCACGCAGCGCAAGTCATTCTGGTTTGCCAGGCTTTCATTGCGGTGGGGTGGTAAAATGCATGCTAATTGAATTATTACGCCCTCGCATATTTTTATTAGGCTTTTAACTGCGTTAGGTTTTGGGGCACTTTGCACATGAAAGCTGACAACGCCGGCACTTTTACATCCATGAATTCAGACCTTTCCCCTGTGCTTTCTTGAGGTTTGTTTAAACAGATACGCATTGACGAGAGTGAAATGGAAATTCGCTAGAATTAGTTATTTTTAGAACGTCTGCTATGATTTGCGCAAGAAATAAATAAATTTCACTGACGTGAACGAAAAATGTGAACTCTGAAGGCAAATGCTGGGCGCAAATTCTTGGGCTCAACAAAATGCCACGATGACATTTCAGTTAGAAGTCAATTTGAATATTGTTTAAATAATATAAAGGGTCCATACTTTGCATTTTTCAGAAATGAAGAAACTTAATATTGTACAAATGCACCTGCAATGCAGTAGGCGAGTATAACTTAATTCCCAGGTCGATGAAATTTTCCGCGCGTAAATCTTCTCGTTCTTAAAGTTACGGATTTCCCTTAACCTTGAGCTTCATTCTTTATCGTGAAATTTTATGAACGTATGCCGCTGGTTCAGTTTTTAACGGCACCCAAATAAGCTGAACCCACCTTTCCCGAGAAGGTCATCATCAGTTATTATGGCTCAACATCAGGTCGATTCGCCCGCTGCGGCTCATTTTCTTGGTAGTCAAGGCAGCGCCAGAACAATATTTTCATGTTTAGCCTAATTTTTCCAGGTTGTATTTCGATTACGATGCCTTCAATGACGTCCCTTAATAGCCATTCTGCTGGCGTGAGCTCATCAGTAATTTAGCTGCACCGAGCTTTTTTTAAAGGCCTTTGTATTTGCCTGACCACGACTTGCGGAGCTTGCTTCGTGTTTCACGGACGCGCCGAGGTCGCTTTCTTTTAGTTTCAAATTACGTGAACTGAAAAGGATCTTTTTTGTGAGTTTTTTGTTCATACTAGATTAATTGCTTCGTACGACTTGTAGCAAAATTGCTCAAAAATATCCCTCTTTATTGGGCAGCCATACCAACTCAAGTCTTCTGATCGGCTCCAAATACGCAAGAATGAAGGGATTTTTGAACGAGCAAGTGAGTGCGGTCGCACAATTAGTCGCTATAGCGAGACCTCAAGGGAAAAAAATTCACAAACTCATAACTTTGTTTGCTAATGAGCAAGTGTTGAAATTTTACCCGTAAACTTGTAGAAGACTTACCGTATAAAAGAAATGGTTGAGCTGGAAAGCTCGTGCATCTCAATATCTAAAGCTGAACTTTTCTATACATACGTACGCTTGCTGACGATCTATATTTAGTACCACTGAGTTTGAAAGTATTAAAACTAACGGGATAGGCAATTTAAATAAACGCATGTGTGCCACGTATAGAATATTTTGCGAATTATAATTGGGTTTTGAAATTTAGGAAGCTGATAAAATGGGATCCTATTTCGTTAAATACAGATCATATACCCGAATGAGCGCCCATGCGACATGGAGTTGAGTGTACAAGCATGCAGTATCGTATATGAAAAATGGGCGAGAACAGGTCTTCTACAACAAAAAAGAAAACCAACTTAATATTCTCGCGCAAATTATTGAAGCCATCTTCTCATCGCTCTCGATAATTGATAGCAAAATTTGTTAAATTCTTCTTTAAATGTTTATCAATTTTTATTAATTTTTCCTGGAGCCGCAGGGTTGTGGCGATGTTGGATTGGAACTACTTGACGGTTCTATATTTTGATATATTTTACAGCGGCAATCCCAACTCATACTATTCTTGCAGAACAAAGCCGAGTGCAAAAAATGAACAGCAATCGCACAAGCAATTCCGCACCTTTGAGACTTCTACAGTCCAAATGAAAGGCCTTCCAGAGCTGCGGAGCTGTATTCTCCTTCATTGAATTATTTCTTTAAAATTTTATATTTTTTCCCCTATTCCCGATCACTAAATTATTTGCCTAGCAGGTACTAATATTCAAACGTCTGAATATGTTAGAGGAGATATGAATATATAAGTCTTTGTCTTTGAGAAAAGTTCAGTTCCATTTGCGTCCTCATCTCCGTTTCCCTCTCTAAATCCTTCCTTTTCCCTTTGATCAGAACACCTCGTGCATTCTCAGCCAATTCATAATACTTCTAATCTGCTTCAATCCGTGGACATTCTCTCATACAACGATGATTTTCATTATTCATTCGCTCCATTTAGAAGAAGTTGAAAATCGCTAAAAGGAAAGGGAACATTTATTCATTAAGCGAATCGGATTGATCACCACGGAATGCGGGGACGTACAATCTCAAAATCAAACTGTTAATTAACTACATTAATGAACGCCATTGATGAGCGACGAGAAAGGAATTGAATTCCAAGAATTAAACTAAACTTGCAAAGAGAGTGCTCCTATAATTTCACGATGTTCGCTATCGCCAGTAGCGGAAGATGGAACGTACGTCGAAACTGAAACACGCCGTGAAACCGAAATTTATGTCGGGGTTGGTTCATAAATTTCCCACAGACTCCGACGTAGAGAGCGAGTTCCTTTTCGCATTTTGTAATTGATCAGAGAAATATGAGAGTTATTGGATGAGGTAACCGTTTCCGAGAGACGCCTCACACGCTTGTGTACCTTCTCAGACGTGCTGCAATTATAATGAACTTGATAAGTTTCTGTGATATTTAGGCACATTTTGGAGGCGAATCCATTACACTTTAACTGTATTAAAGTCAGTAACAAAAAGGAAAATTTAGCACCGTATAGAATAAACCGCTTTTAAATAATAGAATTGACGAGAAAATAAAATCAGTGCGTTTACAAAGCCCGCAGTTGGAATAGATCACGAATCAAATAATGAGCTAAGGCACAGTAAAAAATCTGGGAACAAAAAAGTTCAAAACAAATGAGACTAAACTGATAAATCATCAGAATTCAATAAAAAAAGACTTCATCCCGCAAGAAAAAACTCAAATCCAAGCTGGGCAGGTGGGACGAGCCAGATCTAAATTAAATCAGCGACTGCAATGAAGTTCAACGCAAAATTTAATCAAAAAATACCAGCTGGGGAACCGAAAACAAGGGAGTAACCCAACATAAAATGCATGCCTCAGAAAAATGTGAATTTCAATATAATACTACATTCAAAGAGCAACTAAAGTTATACATAGAATTAGCCAAAGCCACCTCGCTGCGTAACCTGTTGTGAAATTCTCAAAAATTGTATTCAAATTTTAAGTGCTTATTAGCATAGAGTTTCGGCAGATAAAAGGAGCAAGCACTGGTAAGTTTTGAAGACTCTTTCATGGAAATGACTGCCTCGAACGGGACAAAATTCTCTGCACGGCATCGAGAGAGAAACAAGATATAGTTGAACAAAAGACTATAACTTAATTATTTTCAATGGTCTACCGAGAGGAATGTTTAAATTTGACAAGGACCTTGAGGCTTTCAACGACGCTTGCAATAAAATATGAACTACAGCTTTGTAAGCTTTCAAAGAGGAGCGAAAGACTTCATAAATTTTCTAAAAGGCTTAAATCTCCCCCAAATCGTTCGTTCAGAACATTGTGAGCTGTTTCGATTTTCACTAGAAATAGTGGATTATCTTGATTTCCTTGACTAAATTGGCATTTGATTACCATTGTTGCCGGTGAAAACTTCCCCTGAACATCGAGGTAAGAGTAATTTAGGGGGTAGCTCGTTAATTTTGATGCATTAGTGAATAGTTCCATCGCCTTTAAAGTCCTCGAGCACACAGAAATAATGATGAAAGAGACCCGGAAATTATTTTGTCAGTTCTTCTAAAAACGATTTACTCATGATAAACTCGCTAACTCACTAATAACGTTTTTCTTAATACTTCTCTCAGAATGTGAATCAAAAATAATTAGACGACATATTTACTGTTCTCACAACGCTGAAAACGAATGGAGATCATTTGATTCCATCACTTCAACTCGAATAATATTTCGCGTTTATTTAGTTGGCTGTGCAAATTCCCTCTTATATCAATGGTAATCAAATCCCTCTTATATCAGTGAGTCTTTCTAAGCGGCACCATATTTGAATTATTTTCGATCGCACGTCACGTCTGGCCCGTGCAAAACTATTCCGTTTATGCGAACACAGTGCACGGTGGGACAGGGCAACCGAGGAAGACGAGAGCTAATTAATAGAAAACTTTTAAATCAAAGAGTACATAGAAATGCTCGGCCGTGTTTGCTCAGCGGCTTGCTGAAATTTTACGCAATTAGCTAACTTATTTACTGGCGTGAAAAATCTAACAACGAGAAACTTTCATTGAAGTTTTCCACTCTGTTCTTTGCTCGATGAGACAGCAGAAAACAGTGTTAGTTCAGACTAAATTATTGATTGCTCTCGCTAATCAAAAATGGTAACAAGGGCCATAAAATAAACCGAATCACAACTCTGAATTATATCAATTTAATGGAGCGCACAACAATGCTGAAGATGTATAGAAATGGTCTATTTTAGCAATAAATTAGGGGTATTCACAATGTTACCATTTTAACACGATTAACAATTGATTCTAAGTATCGCGTGCATTTTTAGTATGAAAAGCGTAATATTTGAATTCGAATTCGGTTAGACTGGAATCAATTAAATTGGTCAGACTAGTTGTCGCACCCTACGATTCATTTTGCAAAAATAATAGTAATTTGACGAGCCTTGCACGCATTGGCGCTCCATTCAGACATCTGACTTTCAAAGCCTCATATTCTACTGAATACCAATTAATTAGTTTTGCGCAATCCGATGCAAACTTCTATTCATTCAGTATCGGAATAGTGGTTTCTTTCATGGTTTCGCAGCACACAATGGAGAAATTTCGAGGCGCGTAACTATCGAAGAGCAAGATAGCGTTCGTCCGACAATGCTACACGTGGCAATCAAGGGGCTGCGCGGACGTTCTTCGAATCACCACGGAAACCCGCGACGCTGTGGAACGCTGCTTTTGTGCGCGAAATGAAAATGGAATATTTACGTCAGGAGTGAAAGTGCAGGGCCAGAACAGCGAGTAGGTAGAATTCAGAGGTAGAGTTTAAAAATAGAATACGTATGACCAGTAGAATACGGAAGGAAACCAGACTCGGGATTATTTTTTTGTACATTTGAAATTACTCGAAAATAATTCAAGGTAAAAAGCTATCAGTACATCAGCACCCAGATTTATACATGGAATTCCCTCGGACAGAGGTATTTCTCTTTTAGGTTTGCACCCACTTACTTTCAAGTGTTGAGAAAGAAAAGTTTCCAAAAGATTAGACAAGACTATAAGTGAGCTAATGGCTCTCTAGCCCCAGCAAAAGTATTCCAGCTCTGCATAAGGTGTGTTTCCACGCAACAAGGTTGAAACGAAATTAAAGGAAAACAAAATAAAAGGGAAAGAGGCAGTAGTGAACCTGAAAAAGATGATCCGTAACAAAAAAATTCTACTTTAACAAGATGAAGGCCCAACAAACCTTCAGCTTGTGATTTCTCATTTTCTCCTGGTATTGCTAATTTCCATTGAGATAATGGTTGAATACTCTGGAGGGGTGTTTTCGATAGTGTGAAGTAAGATGAATTAAGTTTCCTTTTCACAAGTCAGCAAAACGACAAAATTTTAAGAAGAAAAATTTGATTCTTGCGCAAAAAATTAATTTGCTTCACGAATTAAGTAACCTAATCTCAGGAGAAATTAAAATCAAATTGCAGATTCACGGCTTAAGTAACATCATGAACCAAGAGCTCGTGAATGCTACACATTGCACCAAATTTTACTTCTCAGATCGTACCTCATTAGCTGATTTGCTTCAAATCCTGTCATTTCGCGTGGATTGCGAGCACTCGCAATTCGGACGCTAGGGCAATCTTCAGTACGCAAAGATTTACCCCCATTACAGTGCAGTGCTGCAGTGGTGATAGAAGTGATGGTGCTCGACAACTGTATGTGATCCCATGCTTCAAGAGAGTATACCGCTTAGTGTCTAAGAGATTTCTTCCATGCTATAAGTGAGAAAGTAATTGAGTAATATGGTTTTGGTTTATATGCACAAGAGAATAAGAAAGTGAATAAAAAATTTTAAACAGAGGAATTAAATGTAAGAGGTAAATACTTTGCAAATTCAGCCGCCGATAAAAAACTTTGAAAGTTCAAGCAGACGTGGATGCAACTTGACGTTCCAGAAGTGAATTCTGGGTGGCATATTCACATCAGTGTACAAGTACAGCTCAGGTCGCAAATTACAGCACTATAAATTCTGCTCCGATAAAAATAACAATTATCTTCATAGTTTCCGACAAAAACTTGTAAATACTAAAGCCAGACAGCTCAGGGTTCAAGCAAGTATTAATTTTGATAAGGTCGGAATATTAGGGCGAACTGATGAAAAATAAACTTTGAAAAAGTTTCAGCTAGTATAAGAGCCAAAATAAAGAAAGACGAAAATAACGTAAGAATAAGCAATGAAAAATAGAAGAAGGAAAAGATGATGTTGCGTGATGTCAGTGAGGTCTACCGCAGCTGCGGTCATGCGAGTCGGAATCGGCCACCTCCAGCACACCGGAGATCGATGTCACAGAGATCTCTATGGGGTAGCGGGATGCCAGAGGATCCTTCACGGGTAATCAGGTGACACCAAAGGATAGGTGATCCTTGACGGGTAATCAGGTGACACCAAAGGATAGGTGATCCTTCACGGGGGATCACGAGACATCAGAGGATAGGTGATCCTTCACGGGGGATCACGAGACATCAGAGGATAGGTGATCCTTCACGGGTGATCATGAGATATCAGAGGATAGGTGATCCTTCACGGGTAATCATGAGACATCAGAGGATAGGTGATCCTTCACGGGTGATCATGAGACATAAGAGGATAGGTGATCCTTCACAGGTGATCATGAGACATAAGAGGATAGGTGATCCTTCACGGGTGATCATGAGACATAAATGGATAGGTGATCCTTCACGGGTAATCATGAGACATCAGAGGATAGGTGATCCTTCACGGGTAATCAGGTGACACCAGAGGATAAGTGATCTCTCACTGGTAAGGTGACTGACGTGAAAAATACGTCCATGAATGTTTCTGATTGTTTCAAACTTTACAATTCGATTCAAAATTTTTCTAATTGGTTAAATCATTTTGAAATTCGATTGTTTACCCTGAAATGGAAGTGCTCTCCCTTTGGACGTAGAGTCACCGTCAGTGTTCACAGGTTTAATACGGTAATTGTCCGGTGCTGCGGTGGTGATGATAATTTTGGTGTACGTATGATAATTATGGTCTATTCCGTGGGAATTAGTTTAGTTTAGTCGTTAGTTTTAGCCTCCCTACCCGCAGCAACAATTGCGATCCAAAGAGAGGAAGGAGGAAGGCACCATTTAGTGTGGAGTTAAGGAAACGCGGAATCTACGCAGAAAGGGCGTAGAAACAGTAAGTTGGGAAGGAAGATTATGAAACTAGATCAAAGTTGAAGAAGACAGTAGTAGGTGCTGAAAAATAGGACAGCAGTGAACCGAAAAAAGGTGGTCCTTGACATAACAAAAACATTTTATTTCAACAAAAAGAAGGCCTACCTAACTCTCAGCTCGGGCCCTCACATTGTCCCCCTGGGAGCGCTAATTCCCATAGAGACAATAATTGTATCCCCCTAAGGGGTCTATTCCGTGGGATAATCTACGGAACATGCACTTTTTTGAAAAAACAGAAAATGAAACTGTTAATCGTTGAAACTTAAACTTTCTTGCAACAAAACAAATAAACATAATATTAACCTATGTTTTATTATACAAATCTTCCGTCGGCGTCGGCTACTATCTCCGACTCAATTGGAGTTCGAAAGCGACTGCAAGCTTTGATCAGGTGGTCTTTATTGAAGTGCTCCATTGCTCGGGCTATTGATTTCATCAGAGAGGATATGGTGTTATAGAGACGCTTATTTCCTTCCTATTTAACGTCGTCCCCACACGTAATAATCCAAAGGATTTACACGTTTAGTGGGTATTGGGCCACATATGAACCAACAGGCAAATTGCCCATTTGCGTACTGGTATAAATGAACGACATTCTTATCTGTTCGCAACGTTTTCAAAGAATAACTTTTACCATACGAGGTAAAATGTTATCGTGCAGTTGTATTTTTTACATTTATTATGAAAAATTAAAATTTGATGGATTGATTATAGACTAGATTTAGCTTCCCTTTACCACAACAAAGATTTCAAAGGAGAAGAATGAAGGCACCATGAAGTACGGAGTTAAGGAAACGTGGAATCTATGCAAAAACGGTGTTCCCGCAAACGATCCCGTGCGCATAGCAACAGTATGATAAAATGGAAGGTGATGAAATAAGATAAAAGTTGATGAAGAAAGTCAAAGATGCTGATAAACAGAACAGCAGCGAACCGAAAAAAGACAGTCCTTAACAAAAAAAAATATTTTATTACAACAAAAAGAAAACCTACCTAACTCTCAGCTCAGGACCTCACATTTTCCACCTAGGAGCGCTAATTCCCATAGATACAGAAGTTGTATCCCTCCGAGGGGAGAATAGAAATGTATTCAAGCAGTGAAGTCGATTTTCCAATTCTGCTACTTACAACCTAACCAAACGAACCGTCAACAGCTGCGGAAACGCGGTGAACGTTTTAAGGTCTAGTGAGTTAGGGAGGCCATAAGTTTGGTGTGATATGATCATGACAATTCTCGGTCATCCAACCCTGGGTTTTGAGAGCTTCATGGGATGGAGCCGAATCTTGTTGGAACACATAGGCCCTCCAATTGGCTGCGCTGTCTATCTAAGGCTTGACAATGGTTTGAAGAGCCTCGACATAGGTATCAGCATTGACTAACGCCCTGAAAAATGAGGGGGCATGATGTGCCCTTCACTACAATAACAACACCGAAAACCCCCACTGTTGCTGGAAACTTCGTGTTCTGAGTGAAGTGAGAGCGTTAACAATGCTGTTTTCTCTCGCTCGTGGCCAATTCATCCCCAATGTTTCCATTCAGCTTCTTTCTAACTTTTCGAAATGATACAATTTTGAATTTGCTGTGTTTCGCTTTTGAGACACTATAACAGCGTGTCTTTTCCTTTCATCTGTTATAGTTGTATCGGTCATGGAATCTTCTGAAATAAAAATACATCAATTAATATCGGGTTAGTTTAAATTACAAAAATACCAGTGTCCTCAGATATCTTACGCACCCTGTATTTAGTGTGCACATTCAACGTGCTTCAAACCAATGCCCACACGCTCCGAACTGCCATAAAAAATTCTGGACAAACTACAAGGTTAGCTTTGAGTTCGAAAGAAGTAAATTTTTATTTCATAAATAAGTATACTTTTTGGTTAAGTTACATTTTCATGAGGCTATCTTACATGCTCCAATGAGATGGCTATCAGTACCGAAACAGTTCTCGGTACAAGAGTCTCAGCTCATTTCGTACTTCGCACCAAGGTGTCAAATAAAATTTCAGAGTGCTTGAAAGTGTGAACATACATACATACATATTTTGCACTGGAGTAGAAAATGTACTTTCACATTCACCCGGCTTCATTTCCTGAGAAATTTGGCGAAATCTTTATTCGAGAGGACCCAGAATCGTCCACAGGCCTGCATAAAATGACGAACGTGTGTTACAGGCTTGAAAACGAGAAGATGTTGTTAAGTGGCACTGTATAAGTTCAACAATATTGCTGCGGTTCAGAGACAATGTATGCTAGGATGCATATGTCAAATGGTACTCTACCCAGTTATGAAATGTGTCATTACTGAAGGAAACCAGTATGAACATTTTATCCAACTCACGAACATACAGGGTGCGCCAGAGAAACTTACTTATTTGAAAAAATTCCCGCGCGGTGAGTTGAGCGGGTAGAGGGGCGAGAGGGGGCGCATCTGGAGATGGAAGTTCCCAAGTTTGTTTCTCCCGCCAGTCAGTTGCCATCATGCTCTGGTCTAGAGAGCAGCGGGCCTTCGCAGTCGAGAGCTTCTTTTCTAACGGTCGCTCAATTGTTGCTACGCAGCGTGCCTTCCGCGCTCGAATGGCCGGCTCGTTCTCCAGATTTGGTCCCATGCGATTCTTTTTTATGGGGTTAGTTGAAATCGCTGGCTTATGTCGATACACTACGGACAATGGCTCACCTCAAGAACATTCAGGACGTTGTTGCTAACATATTGATTGATATGCTGCAAAGAGTGGACACGCACTTCAAAAATCGACTCAATCAGTGTATGCGCAATGGGGGTCGCCATTATAGCCGATGTCATTTTCAAGACAGTATTAAATCAAAATTGGGATATTGTATTCTCAAATAAAAAAGAATTATAACAATAACTAAAGTACTTTCGTTTTTATTGACCTTTCAAATAAGTAAGTTTCTCTGGCGCACCCTGTATAATTCTAGTAAATAGTCTATTTATTTGTGAAATAGATTATAGATTATAGGTTAGTTTAAGCCTCCCTAACCGCTACAAATAAAGAGCGTATCGAAGAGAGGAAGGCGGAAGGCATCATTTAGTAGGATATTAGGGAATGCGGAATCTATGCAGAAGGGGCATAGAAACATTATGTTGGGAAAGAAGTTCATGAAGCAAGATAAAAGTTGAAGAAGAAAGTAGTAGGTGCTGAAAAACAGGACAGAAGTGAACCGAAAAAGGTGGTCCTTAACATTGCAAAAAACTTTTTATTTAAACAAAAAAAAGGCCTACCTAACTCTCAGCCGGGCCCTCACATTGTCCCCCTGTGAGCGCTAATTCCCATAGATGCAATAATTGTATCCCCCTGAGGGGCATTTATTTGTGAAATTGTAGTTTAAATTTGTAATTCTTAGAAGTTTAACCTTAAAGTATATAAAATAAGTTTTCTACGACGGTTCAAAGTGCGTATACATTTTATTGAGCACTCTGTGTGTTCCTGGTATCCTGAGGGTTCCGAGTTAATCTATACAAATGCTTCCGGGAAGGCAAATCTTTTAAAAGATCAGGTTAGACTTCTAAAGTAAATTTTTGATTAAAATCTAACTTCACCGAAAAAATGTCAATCACACAACTTGCTTTCAGAAAATATTTTAATTCTGAGAAGCAGTTTCGTGAAAAAATAGCTCTCTATCATTCAAATACTCGGGAATTCTTACCAATATTACTACTTCTTCCGTGAAATTAGAAGCGACGCAAAACAAGGCCATGCGAGGGAATATGTTTATATATATATATAATTATTTTCGCTTGTGGAACTGAAATTCGACCATCATTTGGGAACGCGCATGTTTAGCGAGTGGGCGAGCTACAGCGCTTTTCATGACGAGATAAAGTTGGCAAAACAACAAATTTACTGTATTCAGAGACAATACGGTATAAATTGAAATTTGTTTGTAGAAAATTAATTTATTTTTGTTAATAGAAAATTTTGTAGAAGAATAGACGATGTAAAAACAAAAAGTAACTTCACGTTCAATTAAATTCTGCAGGAGGAAGAGCCGCTCTGGCCCTGGAGATCTCCACTTGATGTTTGATAACAGGATCATTTCGAGAAAGTGGGGAAACATATTTTAAGGGAGTGACAAGGGATGAACGAAACGCCGCAGAACTTGAAAGGCTCGAGCGGCAATGAAAATTTGAATTCCGTCCCAGACAAGCAACACGTCACACAAGCTACAGACGCAAGTAAAACGTCACACAAGCTACAGGCAAGTAACTCGTCACACAAGCTACAGACGCAAGTAACACGTCACACAAGCTACACAGACAAGCAACACGTCACACAAGCTACAGACGCAAGTAATCCGTCACACAAGCTAAAGACGCAAGTAACACGTCACACAAGCTACACAGACAAGCAACACATGAGATATTACAGCAGCAGGATATCCCACATTCCCTAAGCGTCCCACCGGACAACTAACAGCCCTGAAGAGCAGCTGATCGGCGCATGAGGAGAGTAGTTAGGCGCTCGGTTGACGGCCTGTGAGGGGCGCTCAAGTTCTGCGAACGACCGTTACTTGCCCCTTAATGGCTCCACAAACCTAGCTCGGGCCGCTTCATGGTCCTTCCGTAATTGTTTGGCCCACTTTGCTCAGGTACACCAGATAACACAGATGCATGGGCTTCACTGCGGGCTTTTGCAGGAGTTATAGTCCACGACCGATGTCCTTGCCGTCCAATGGCGTGTCTGCGTGTACATGTATGTAGTTTTCTGCTTGCCTGCCAGTATACTGACAGGACGGTAAAAGCCAGTCGTTTTTTTAGCGAAGAAAATTTATGAACATTCAGTAAATGTTTGATTTCCTTATCTTAAGTAACCAAAAGCCATCGAAAACATCAACAAGGGTGTCTAAATGCTCTTTTAACTGGGCAATGTCTGGTGTATTTTTAGATTATAGAAGTTGACGTCAATCTAATCTCAATTTCTAGCAGGTGCTGATTTGTTCTAGCACTGAACTCCAAGAATAGAAAATATGGCGAGTCAACACTCCAACGCAGTCAGAATTGTCACAAAACAAGAGAACACAACGAACAATCTACAGTTATTACGATTCAAAGGGGCGTGATCTTATGTCACTGAATTTTGATACCAAAACATCCGTCAGACAGATCACATATTCTTTCTGAAGAAAAATGAGCTCTGGAACAGCGGTTCGGCATGCTGCAACTAGGGCACATGTAAAAAATTACAGCATTCAAGAATTAGAATTATACGTACCGGGATTAAATTAGATTATAAGTTAGTTTTAGCCTCCCTAACCACAACAAAATTTGTGTTCCAAAACGGAAGGTTGATTACACCATTTAGTATTTAAGTAAATGCGGAATTTATGGACAAGGTGCGTTCTCACACAAGATCCCTCGCAAATAGAAACAGTAAATGCAGAACAAAAGTTATGAAACACGATAAAAGTTAAAGAAGAAAATAGTAGGTGCTGAAAAACAGCACAGTAGTGAAGCGAGAAAAGATGGTCCTTAAACAAAGAAAAAACTTACCTAAAACTCGGCGCGGGACCTCTCATTTTTTTCCCCGAGAGTGATAATTCCCATAAATACAATAGTTTTATTCTTTTGAAGGGTCACGTAGCAGGAACCTCTCATATTATTTTCCTGTTCTTGTTGATCCTTTTCCCCCAGAAACACATCTCATACCTTAATTAAGTAAATATTTTTTAATGCGATCTTAATATGATAATACTTGCTTTATTTTTGAGATAACGTGCTCAATTTTACCGCCTAATAAAGGTAATTGTTCTACTACATAAAATATGCTTCCTTAATTAATCAATCAGGTAAATGTTAGTTAATAAATGAAACATCAAATTACTGAAAATAACAATCCAATTATAGATTTCTAGTATTGATATCATCCAAACACTCATGATCTAGAGAGGCAAGGGCAGGAGAATGGCGTTCATCATCCAAACTGCTGATTGGTACTTGAAGATCTGAGGACGGAACTCGCTTCGACTCTCCAAGGCGACCTCGTCATGGTTTCCACGGCTGCAGGTTGGTTCTGTAGCGCCATTAACGGAGTCTTCAGAGTATTGCTAGAGAAGTCAGTTCCAGGCTGAGGGCCAATCAGATTTCTCTAAAATATTTCGTTACTGTAGCAAGACAATATTGAGCTTGCAGTGTGAGCGCGGGTCATGGCTTCCAGAACAACTCTGGGTCTATACTGGTAAATGCGACTAGAAAGTTTAAAAACTGGACCATTCTTTCCGCGTAAACTAAGTCCTTCGAATACAAGTTCCTCTGCGCGGATCTCCTCGATACTCTAAGACTATAGCAGCACAGAATTTTTATTTCTAATCCAACAGGACAATGGGTCCGGAAAAAGTTCTCTGAGGGTTCATAGTTAGAGGACTCTGCAGAAACCGTCTCAGAAACTCCACTACCCTCACGTTAATAGAATTAGGCGCACCCAGCTTACTGCTGTTGACTTCCATGGTCCTGCAACAAAATACAAGAGAGCAAACGCAGTAGAACCTAAAATTGCGAGATCTTATCAGAGCCGAGCAGACGGAAATGTTTGATCTGAGAGAAATTTCGGAAAATATTTTTCTTCTACAAGATCGGAGAAGATTGGAAAGTGAAATTTTCATATGCAGAAGTTGAAATAATTTTTAGCAGGGAATAATAACAAGACTTTTTAAGCATACGATTATGCTCAAAACAGATCCATAAATTTAAGTAAATTTTTTTAAATATTTTAGGCACCCTTCACCATTAAAACTTAAAAAACAATTTTGAACTTATTCGCGAAAAATTGTTCAGGAGTCTATTTACCCCCCTCCCTCCAAAAAAACAAATTTGAAGTTTCTGTTCTAGAAGACACGACAGCAAAAAAAAGGAAAGGACAAAAGTGTTATCGACGGCACCTAAAGTTTCTACAGTAAATAGTTAAGCAGATATAAATTGAAAGCTTCCAAGGAGCGAGATGGCAGAAATCTAAAACATGGCGCCGGTAAATTCAATTTCGATTTCCACATCACGTACAGCCCGTCCTTTTATTAGACCCAATTCAGGCAGCTTCTGCAAGATCAGATTCTATTTCGCTTAAAATTCGCGGGTCAAGAGCGGAAGTAAGATCTCAAAGGAGCGCTGAGCTGAAGAATGAAGCAAGCGGATATTCATGGTCACGATGACATTAGTGACGGATGTCGCGACTGTTGGGCCGCAGTTGCCCTAGTAACAAAAGGAAAAACTTAGTCATTTTTTATTGTGCAACGGAAATATTACATTATATGAGTTAGTTTAAAAAGTTGACTATGTGTTCGGACATATCTGAAGCACTAGGTAAATTGCTCATTCACGCGTCGGTTTAAATGAATAGTAATCCAACCATTTTGCAAACTTTTTCAGAATATGTTTTAGCGTTTAACGTAAAATATTATCGTGCAGTTATATTTTGCACTCTTCTAAGGAAGGAAGGAACTATATTCGAAAAGTAAAGTCGTTTTTTCAATTCTTTTATTAGCAGTTTTACCAAAGCCACCGTCTCAACAGCGGTGAGTAGTAAACATGTCAAGCCTCCCTAACCACAACAAAGGTGCTCCGAAGAGAGGAAGAAGGGAGGTATTATTTAGTATGTAATTGAGAGAAAGTGGAATCCCTGAACAAAGAGTGTTCCAACGCAAGATTCCCAGCAAGTGGAAACAAGATAAAAGTTGCAGTTTATGAAACAAAATAAAAGTGGAAAAAAGAGTAATAGAAACTGAAAATGCTTCTAAACCCAGCTCTGAATGGTCCTTCACTGCTCACAACCGCAAAAAAATACTTTGAGGTTTGTGGCGTATTTGTGTCATTAGAAGCACATATACAGGGTGGGGCAGAAAAACCTATCCGATTTCAAAACGTTATAAAATTAAAACGACTGAAGTTGTCAAAAAATTTTTTCATTAGCATATCGCAAATTTTATGCCATTTTTAAATTTAAGTTTTGAAAAGCACATCACTCAAATGTCGTCCTTGGGAGCGGATACACTGATTTAGGCGCTCGCGGTAGCTTTCCATGACTTTCACCGTCATTTCCACAGGAATTTCTTCAATTGCCCGAGCAATTTCCCTTCGTAAAGCAAGAAGGGTCCTTGGTCGATGCTGGTAAACCTTCGATTTGAGGTAACCCCAAAGGAAGAAGTCACATGGAGTGAGATCCGGTGAGCGCGGCGGCCAGCCAAGATCACCTCTCAGGGAAATGAGGCGACCGGGAAACAGTTCCCTGAGAATGTCCATTGATCGTCGCGATGTGTGGGCGGTTGCACCATCCTGTTGAAACCACACATTTTCCACGCCATTTTCTTCCATTTTGGGTCTAAGAAAATTTTCCAGCATGAAACAATAGCGCTCGCTGTTGACCGTTACGGTTTGCCCATTTTCTTCAAAAAAGTAAGGCCCCCAGACGCCTAGGCGACTTATTTTTCAATGCTGAACTCGTCTGTCTAAAATTTGACACCCACACTTTAATCGTAGCGTGATGTGGAACAGGATCATGACGCCCGAGTCCGAAATGAATTCGAAAAGCACGTTGTGTAGCAATTATCGAACCGCCGCATTCGATAAACCGCTCAATAAAAAAAGCACGATGTTCACCAGACCAAGGCATGTTGACTACTGACAAATGGCATAAAACCGGCTTTCTAACGGTTTTTACCCCACTACTCTACCTGCTCCCTCTTCTGAGAAAAAGGGATTTGAAATCGGATAGGTTTTTCTGCCCCACCCTCTACATATGACCGACTTTTACTGATAATGAGAATAAAGTGAAAGTGAAGACCAAAATTGAAAATTGAAAAATACAACTATCCCGAACATGTCTACGTTATGAAATTTAACTCAAAATCCTGCATTTAAACTCTTCAAATCCATTCCCTCTATTTCTGATTAAAGAAAATTAAGTTTTCTACACGAAGTACAAATCCAGTGCGTAGATGTTACCACTCGCACAAAAATGCTACGACTAAAAGCACACCGAAAGATGCTGTGACTCTTGTTTGTCTCATCTAAATTCAGCCACATCAACGCGCTCCATTTTGCATCAGCCAAAGCTGTATAGTTTAAAGAATGAGTTATTCATTCAAAGCGATGACCGCATAATAAGTCTTCATAGGAGAAGCCGTTGAGCTGCCACGGCAAGATCATGCAAATGACAAGCTCAGGTAAGATCCTCAGACCTCGAGCGTTTTTCAAGGCAAAATTTTCTTTTCCAGAATGTGGCAAGGAACGCCTCTTATTTCTGCCGCAGAGGAAGGAACGTGGCAGAAGCTTGGCATCGCTGACCATCCGTCATCAGCGGCTCTGCAGTTTGTGCTACTGCGCCTTTCTTTCTCACAAATTTGCGGCGATGTAGAGACTGCACATCAAGGGAAAATGATGGGCTCACAGGGATGTACCGGTTGCAGATCGGTGGAGAATTATAAGCTCACATGGATGTACTAGCTTCACATCGGTGGAAAATGATGAGCTCACAGGGATGTACTGGATGCACATCGGTGCAGAATGATGAGCTCATATGGTGTACCGTCTGCATATCAGGAGCCAGTAGTATAAGCACATCAGCGAAAGCGTTGGCTGCACGGACATTGTTGACGAGCAAACATTGTACTAAATAGAGGCTGCATGCACAACGTAAAAGAATTATGAGCTAACGAGTGATGTAAGACGCTACTTGTCTTCCTCTGCTCTCAAGAACGCTCATCACTTGAGTGCAATGAATCATAATGCTACGAATAATATGCACATTCGAGGAAAATGAGCAGCTAAGCGGCAAAACAAGGACTGCTTATCACTGGCAACTGACGTAAAAGGGCGGTGTGAGGGCTGTACGTCAGAATGAGAGATTGGCGCGGGAAAAAGAAGTTTCAGGGCTTTGCGGAAAAGTAAGGTCAACGTTCTATGCTTTCATGTTCCAGGTGACCTAGCTAATATTTTGAAATGGCTTTTGGTATACCACGACTAAAGTACAACGAAAAGGGTTAATACCAGACAAAGTGTTCTGAAATTACAGTCTAAAATAAAAGCCGTGGATTTATCGATTACTTTCGAGCAGTGCCTCGAAACGGAAAGGCAAGAAGTACGTTGCAGGTCCCTTTTTTATAATGTCGGTATAGTGATCCGATTATTAAACTGAACGTTTTTGGCTAGAAATATCTTTGCTCACTATGTAAAACTTGAAAGAATGAATTTAAAACTTTTTAAGACTACAGAAAAGGACATACAAGTCAGTGTCATATGAATATGAAACAGTTTAAAAAGATTAGATTAGATTATTAGTTAGTTTAAGCCTCCCTATCCGCAACAAAGGCTATCCAAAGAGAGGAAGGAAGAAGGCACCATTTAGTATGGAGTTAAGGAAACGCGGAATCTATGCAGAAAGGGCTCAGAAACAGAAAACTAAGAAAGAAGTTCATGAAACAAGAAAAAGTTGAAGAAGAAAGTAGTAGGTGCTTAAAAACAGGTCAGCAGTGAACCGAAAAAAGATGGTCCGTAACAAAACAAAAACCTATATTATTCTAACAAAAAGAAAGCCTACCTAACCTCTAGCTCGGGCCCTCACATTGTACCCCTGGGATCGCTAATTCCCATTGATACAACAGTTGTATCCCCCTGAGCGGGAAACAGTTTAAAAAATTACTGTCGTAATTCATTGTTCACAATTTCCACCATCCGTTGAATTATCACTTCGTTAGACGCAGAAATTTAGGAATATTCAACCGAGATAGGATTTGTATAAATGATATGATAACAAATGTGTTCAAGATATGATCATACTTGTTCAAATAAATATTTTCTGGACTATAGGACTAAATCAGATTAGAAGATAGTTTAACCACCATAACCACAACAGAAAATTATGATACGAACACGTTTTAAAATACACGAAAACGTTCAGAACATAGCCACAGAACTAGTTACAATTTTAAAAATTTTCAGGCACCCTTGGTGATATGAAAATTAGCCACCTAATATCATAGCCACCTAACTTTCCAGGTATGAAAAGCTAGAACAACAATTTTGAAATGCCATCTCGCTCCTTCAATATCTGCAATCTCGCTCCTTCAAAGCTTTCAATTTAAATCTGCTTGATTATTTACTGTCAGCACTTTAGATGCTGTCGATAAAAAAATATATTCTCAGAAATGAAAGATGGAGGTTCCATTCAGTAAGAAATTAAGGGTACAGAATCAATACACAATTGTGGTCCGACTTCAAATTCCTTGCGGTCACAAAACGCTAGGTAGAAAGAAGTTTATGAAACACAAGTGAGAAAATTTTAACGGAGTAATGGGTGCTGAATAAACAGCCGTTAACTGAAAAAAGATGGTCCATAACATTGACGAAAAATCTTTTCTATTTCTTCAAAAAGAGAGCTCACGTACCTAGCCTTTAGCTCAACACCACACAGGGAACACCAAGTTTACTTAATAAAATAGATGTATCTCTTCCAAGGGGTTTCCGGACCATCATTTTCTTGAGGCAATAAATCTCTCACCTACGACCAAGCTGAGGCGTACGTGGGGAGCATCACGCTCTGATATCGCGGCTTGTACTCCCAGTGAGGGCTCAGTTTGACTAAATTAATTGCAGCTCAGTATGTTCACAGTGATAGGAGTTATGTCTTCTGCTTTGGTCTCTGTTGACGTGAAACTTCGGTACCAATCCGAGAATGGGCCGCTCGGGCCGTTCCTGTTGCTTTAAATTAGGTAAGGTGAATTTAAGCCTCCTTATCCACAACAAATTGTTCCCAAGAAAGGAAAGTCGAAAACACTTTAATATGGAGTTAATGAAATGGGGAATCGATGCATAAGGTGAATTCCCATGTAAGATCACCAGCGCACAGAAGCAGCAATTTGGAAAAAGTTTATAAAACCAGATAAAAGTTGAATATAAAAGTTAGAGGTGTTGAAAAATACGACAGAAGAGGAACCAAAAAAGATGGTCCGTAATGGAACAAAAATCCTAGTCTATTTCAACAAAAGAAATGCCTACATGTACCTCAGCTGGGGACTTCATATTTTTCCCTTAAGATCGCTAATTCCCGATTCTCATGGTTACAATAGTTGCATCCCCATTGAAGGGACCTGTACCTCAGCTGGGGACTTCATATTTTTCCCTTAATATCGCTAATTCCCGATTTTCATGGTTACAATAGTTGCATCCCCATTGAAGGGACCTGTTTAAGCTATTCTATTCTATAGTAAAAGAATTATAAAGATTCAGAATCAAGGACCTCGAGTTCAGGTACAGCAAAATCTATGGTAGGCTTTTTATCTTATGGTTCTTATCTTGGTATGACATGAGTGACCCAAACAACTCACAGTTCGTGAATTAGTTGTCTTCAACCTCTCATATCCTTTAAATGATATTAGGTTGATAAATGGTCTATGAGCGTAACTCTAGGCTCAGAATTAGGTGACACGTATGATCTTAGATGCCCATTTGATATTCTAGAAAAATTATTTGACAAAATGCATTTAAGACATAAAGGAAGCACTCAAATCTAACTCCCCGCACAACATATCAAATTGTAATGACCCCTTCAATGTTCGTAAAAGGACGAAAGGACATCAAATACTTCAATATAGCCCACAAATCCAAGTAGTCAAATTTGTCACTATACGACGCTATTTTTTTTCTTCATTTCGCTGAAAAGTTCGAGAAAGGAAGCAGTATTCATAACTGATGCTGCCTAATTCAAATTTCATCACCGTGCGGAAGAGCCCTCATATGTGTATAAGCTACGAAGCCTTGTGATCTACAAGATCATTTTGTCCTTCAAACAATATTCCCATCAAAGGCATTCCTGACCTCGCAGCAGTTTCCCTCAAGTTCGGCGGCCATCTACATTCCAGCCTGCTCCTAAGAAGGTAGAGCGCTCTGAAATAACGTCTTTACTCTATGTTTCTTTGTATGAATGACGATGTCAATCATAACAAGCTGTCTGCTCGCAATTCGCCTGAAAAGTTCATCGTAAAAAAATCTGAGGGAGCCTGCAGTTTTTCAGAATACGGTAGGAAGTGCTATTACAAATTTAAAAATAAGCGATGATGCTTTTCATATCGGAGTGAACGTCGGTCTATTAAGCAAATAACGGTTAGATGCTGATGGCGCTCATTTTGGATGTATAAAAACGTGCTTCAAACATCACATCAAACAGCCAACTTTCCTTGTATGATGTTGGTACATTTTTTCCAATACAGTCTCAAGTAAATACTCTAAAAACATACCTTCAATACTTTTTAAAAGCTTTTTTAGAATTTAAAGCACCCCGAAAAGTTCAATATACATATAACGTGAAGATCACCTCACATTTCGTCACAACGTAAGTAAATGGCTCTCAACTGACTATCCCCAATCCCTACGAGTAACGTTTTCCGAGAATCAATTCTGACAAAGAATGCTGCCTCACAAAGCAGGCCTCTGTAGGTTAAAACAATTTCCATCGAATGTATACCTTAAGCCAACACTTTTGAAAAAAAGAGGACATTGACGCGTCTCGCCCGTTTATCGTGAGTGCGTGGGCACCGAGCGCCGACACTCCCCGTGCTTCAGAAGTTATTTTATGGAATTCGGGCGGCGAAGCGAGTGATATTCTAGTGCGCTCTCCTTGAAGCCGATAAGGAGTTCACACCCACACAGTTATCAAGAATAGGTGTGCCACGACCCGCGTTGCTGATATTTAACGCGTTGGGTTCAAAGGCATTCACTTTGAAGATTTATTTTGGCTCTTCAAGCTACTTAGCGCTCGAAATAAGAGGTTTTGCGGTCACAGTTAAGCTTAGGATGAACTTCTTCATGATATAACTTCCATGGCACTTTAAACAACAGTAAGCTCTTGAGATTGTATTCATGATATAATTTGCGATTGTGCACCACGATCCCTAGAAAATAGCTTCATTCATTCATTCTTCGTTGCACAGTTCACGCGCATCTAATATGCAGAGCGTTATATGCCTCCGTTCCTGGAAGCATCAACTCGTCATTTTTGCCAAGCCAGCCTTTGCTGATCCTTGAGAAAATTTTATACAGTAGGTTTCCAAATCCTCATCGTGAAAGATACAGAAGAAAGAGCGCATGTTTTTGATGGAAATCCTATCAAAGTTTGGTTAAGGCTCAAACGCTGTGTTTACTCGGATGTTCCCATATTCAAGCCTTTAAATGGAGCCACTCAAGCGGCACTAAATAATCCGGCAAAAATCGCTTGGAGCTTATCCAAGCAAGAGAATTGCTGTGAGAATGACTTGATGTTTCCATCAGGAAGGAAGAACAAACATCGCTTCATAAGAAGAGTTTCAGTGTCCAGGCATAAAAGTGGGCAAATCTGCTCGAAGAACACGAGAATCTTTTCCATCAACTTTGCTCTCCCTCGCCATCTCCACTCACTGTTTGACACTAAATTCCTCGCACGCAAAGCAGTTACTCGGTTTCAAAATGTTCTAAGTAGTCAGTTGAAATTCTAGGCTGTTACTGTTAATTCAAGATTGTTTTATATTTTACCCTTTAACATATCATTTGACTCGAAACGATGTACATTTCTGCCATGAAACCTAATTAAAAATTTCAACAGCACCACTCAACAGACTTCATGAAGCCTGCTCGCCTACACGGCTAGTACAACGAAAGATTTTCCATATTTCATAAAGCATCGAAAGTGAAGTTTGCACTTATGAACATGCCTCCATAATATTTACGCGGCTTTATTGCTCCTGAAATTGACTGGCGGAATGCAGCTAGAATATTGTTGGGGGCTTAGTGAACAACCACCTCTGAATGGAACACTAGTTTTGATTTTGCGGAATTTTTGGCTTTATTTTACCGCCAGACTAACAAGCGTGTTTCCAGGTGTGCAGCACTCAGGGCTCTGTAATGAAATTTGTTATCCATTCATTGAATTCGGAGCAGTTATGATCACAATTAATACTGTGAAAAAAGATCTAAGAGCGTATAGATTACTGGGAACGCCGGTGGTTGCCTTCATCGGGTACATGTACGTCAGTAGTGAATTGAAATACTCTCATACGCAATACTATCCAAACCGACACTAAATATTATCAAAGACAAGAGCACTTTTTGGCAGAGAGTGTAGAAATTCTACACAGTCGTTCCTCGTGTCAAAAAGATGGTGCTCCAGTAGACGTCGGGTGAAATTGCATCAGTAGCTTCAGTAACACATTTCTTACCAACAAATCAGATCAGAGTAGAACTTTGGGCATTCCTAACCATAAAAAAGGTGTTCGTTCCAAAGAGATGGGACGTTATGTAGGGAGTAACGAGAACACATAATATAAATATGCTTAAGGTGTGTTCTCATGAAAGATCCCCTTAGCACAGAAACAGCAACGAGGAAGATAATGAAACAAGATAAAAGTTGAGGAAGAAAGTAGTAGGTGCTGAAAAACAGGACAGTATAGTGAATAAAAAATGATGGTGCCAAACACAACGAAAAATACTATTATTTTTTTAACAAATATTATATTAGATCAGATTATCAACATGTTAAAGCCTCCTTAACTACAACAAAAGTGTTGAAAGAAAGGAAGGATTAAGTCCTCATTTAGATTGAAGTTGAGGGAATGCGGCATTTCTGCACAAGATGTGTTCCCACTCAAGATCCCCTGCGCAAAGAAACAGTTAATTGTGAAAGAGACTCGTGAAACAAAATGAAAAAACCTAGAAGAAGCTAGTGATATATGCGGGAAAATTGGCAGCAGTGAACAGAAAACAGACGGTCCTTAACAGAATAAAAAAATTCATTTTATGTTAACAAAAACAAATACCTTATCTTTGAACTAGGGCCTTCACATACTAGTGACGATTCTCATGAATGCATTGGTTGTATTTCCTTTAGGAGCGTCAACCATTGTAAAATCTAACAATAAATTGAAAGATTAGCTTATTCCTATTTATATCTGCCACTTTAAACAAGGCGCAGTTTAGCATTCAAATTTCTCAAAACCATGCTGCTCGGCCTTAGGTGCAGTAGTACATAGCCTAAAATAAATTTCGCTACCTCAGTTTTGACCTAGTCTCCGACAGTGTTGTTGTTTCCAAGGCGTTGGCGCAATAGAAATAAGACTAGAGAAGTAACATGACCATGTAAGTAAATAGCAGTCCGATGAAGAAACACCAGCTGCACGCTGGCGATGATCTTACAACGCACGAACTTTCTATGTGTGTTTTCGGCAGCAATTAATGACTTGTCCTCCTGTTGCAGAACTGCTTTGCTTCACCGCTTCCGGGTATTTTATTTCAAAACGAAGTTCACTCAATTCCTCTCTTTTATGCATGCGACGGCCTTGAATCTATTCAAGACGAAGTTGATAATTTCCTCAAAATTCCAAAATTTAACATCGTACCGTCTCATGAACTCGAAAAGCTCACGTTTCACAACCTATACTGAAAGACAGACGAACCTTAAGGAGTGTTTATACGCACCAAGATCGCCGGAAATACAAGCACTCTTCATCATGCATAGCAAATTCCGTCAATAAACCACACTGACATCATTTCCCAAGGCGCTCGCACCTTTCTTCTTCCTCTTCTTGGCTAGCTTTAGCTTCGGCGGTCTCAAGGGAGACAATGCTTGCTCGTAGTGACACACAGCTATGCGATACACCAAGCCGATCTGATAACATCCGAACGCTGAATAGGATTTCCCTCAACGGCGCCACTCGATCGTCGCATTATCAGAATATTCTGCGTGCGGTCTAACAGACAGTTGATCGCATGAATCCCAGGCTCCGTGCTGTAATTTCTTGAACCATTCTGTTACTCAGCATTGGCACACAGAGCCTTGTTTTTTTTACAAGGGCATTGAGTGACTTCTGAACAGTCATATAAACTCAAGGAGAAACCGTTACCTAGGTATCGAATTGGATTTTTCAATTTTCCTCAGCATTGAACCAACACAAAACTGCAAACAATCACCAAGGCCTTAAAACTATTTCAAATTGTTGTTTTGAGACTCACGGCTGGAGGAAAAACAAAAATAACATAGTCTAGGTATTGAGTTAAATCGTGCAGAAGATTAAGCTGGATAAAGTATATTTTAACACTCACTTGAATTTGATATGTTTTACGTCGAATTTACAAACAAAAGATGACATGTAGGTGCTTTGAAGAGTAACTACATTCTAGACTCGTGGAAAGGACGCATTAAAATCGAGAGCATACCTGAAACTTTCCTTGTCAACAAGAGTGAAAATGTGGTAAATGTATTTTACAAGCATCAGAAGATGAAGTTCCTTGCAAAACATTGGGTTAAGCTAGGCTTACATGCTTCATAGATAACAGTTGAAAAAATAACCCCAGAAAAAGCAGTTGACCTCTGAAGCGAACTCGAAGCGTGAAGCATCTCGTCACATAATGGTAGAATTGGCGTTAGATGCTAACGTCATGGAATTGAGCAAGTGGAACCTAAACTGAAGTTCCATAAAAGACTGCGCTGACGTAACTGAGAGAATATTCGTTCAGGACATGTCGCGCTGCAAAAATCCACTCAAAGAGCACGAGAAACTCATTAATTTTCCCATCCACGTAATTTAAACACAAGTTCAAATTCAAAACGTAAAAAACTGTAAATTGAAAATAGCATTGTCTGTTCGTTATATTAGAAAGCAAATTCATTAATCGGGTATAAATTACTCGCATGTTTCTTCCCTCATGGATATCACTGTCATCAAATTAAACTGTATCTATCTTAGTCTAAGCTTTTTACACAAATTCAAACATAGCTTTGAAAAATGGGTTATTATTCTTGCAAAATTGTACATTCGTTCTTCCATTAGGGCTAAAATAAAGTCAATTTGAAGCAGGACTCACTTCTGAGTAGAAAATGAAAACAGAATTGCCACAACTCAAAACTAGAAGCCAGCCGATACCGAACAGTAGGACGGCTGGTGCACCGATGACTGCCCTGTTATGTGGTCATTTAAAATGGCATCTCACCGCTTCATTTATAACTCGAACCTTTTCAAAACTCAGTATCTTTAATGCACTGTAGATCGATAGAAACTTTTCCATTTAGAATGAAAATGTATAGGGTATTCATCAGTATTCATTTTCCGATGTGTTTTGCAAGTTCTCGTGTATTTTGAAACTTTTCAATCTATTCTTCTGGCTTTATATTTTGAACGTATGCAGCGGTGTAAAATTTCACTCGACGTTTCTAATTTCGATGATGGCGAAATGAAACGAGATTTGCCGCACATAAAATTGCCATTGTTGAGTCAGACTTTAAATATTATATCTTGCCCCTATTTCTTTGTATTTACCTACAAAACAGATGCTAGAGCATGGAGTTCTAAGCAAGACTCGTTTGTTCAAATTCATTTTCTCACAGTAATGCTAAGATAATCAAGAGTAAAATGAGTTGCTCCTGAGTGTCGTGATATTCAGGAAAAGTATCATTAAATCTATACAATAACTAATTAAATCGACTAAAAATCTCCACGGACATTCCAACTTGTTCAAATTATCTATGGAAGCGCTTACGCTTATCTATGCTAACGCAAAAATGAATTTTACCTTGAATCAAGAGCCCGAAAGTAAACTCAAAATGATTGATGCGGGGAAACAATCACAATATTAGGCACGCAGTGAAATTTGAACAGAATTTCCCCTGTTTCCCTGAAATATTTTGGCAAAAATAATTTAATTCAATTTTAAGGGAGCAAGGCACTCAGACCAGGCGTCCGGTTGTGCTAAATTGGAGGACGAGTGAGTGAGGCAAAAATGCCTCAAAAAAACAGGCTTTGCGAAATAAAATAAAAGTATTGTATTTCCCCAGGGAAGAGACGCAAACAATAGAAATATTGCGCAAGCGAGCTAAAGCAATAAGCATTCAAGATATAAGTTCGAAGTGAATGAAGGTTGAAATACATGAAATTTTGGATGCCCCACAAAATGTTCTATCGTAAAATATTTCGCCGCTCATAAAAATTCTCTGTACAACATGAGATGGATTTTGTATTATTTTATGTGATATCGCGACAAGCTCCCTCACATCTCGGAAAAAATTCCGTTTTTTCTCTTCCATATCAGTGAACATGACAGCAAACATTTGGTTGGCGTTCCAGCAGTCGATTGCAGTTCAGTCCGGTTAGGAAGCAGTTGAGCGACGTCGTAGCGGCTGTGATTGTTGGATGTAGTGACCACGTAGTTATGAAGTCAAAGGTAAAAGAATAATTTCAAACAATCAATATGAGTTGATGTATGGTGTACGGCAACATGTTTCAGAAACATGTGTGTTATGTAGTTGGATGGAATGTTTCGGTTAGTTTTTTGTGAATAATTTAGAACCCTTCGCGTAGGGGACAGCAACTCAGCTTGCAGGCCTCAAGCTTCAGAGTCGAGTTATGGCACTACCTGGGATTTTCATTTCAGAGCGTCTGGCAGTTAGTCAGCGTAGTTTCGCAACCGAGTGCGTAAACAGCGCCGATTTTTATAGTGAACTAATCAATAGCGTCACTGGAGAGTCAATTTTAACGTGTTACAGGTTTATCCACGACGGACAGATGCACGCCCACGTGCACGCTTTGTAATTCATGATAAGACTTCAGGAGAGCGTCCCCCTTATGAATCCTTGCTTCTGGGATTTCTTGAGAAACTGGGATTTTTGCTGTTATAAGAAGTGTATGAGGTCAGGTACATCATGTGAAAAAATGAGACTCGTACGTTCACTCGTTCGCCCGCTACGGGGATTTAGCCCTTTAACGTCCGAATTTTTGTACTCATATTACCGTTAACACAACCACCGTCACTAAACTGGCGCTGGCATCAGGCAGTCACCAATATCAGGATGGGAAAGGAACTGCCACTCGGCAGAGAACTTCGAAGAACACATTAGGGAACTAATTGAATAAGAAATACAATATATTGAGGGTATTTTTGAAAGAGGACACTGGTGTCCTCTGGGGCGTTAAAGGGTTAAAGAATGGGGGGGAGGGGAGGGGGAAGTTGTATTTTATCATGTTACACCTCCCCCATGGCACTTTCTTCACGGCGCAAAGTTGCTATGTCATCTCCTATGCCTCTGGATTACTCTATAATGATTTCAGGGGTCTAACTTGAAACAAAAATTGTAAAAAAATTTTTATTTGTATTGTTTATGTTCCTTTGTTTTGCTTATAATGTAAACAATGGTTTTTGGGGTTTCAAAATGCTTCTCCTCCTACAGTTTTTAAGCTACAGTGATGGTTTTGGTATCATTGGATGCGGGAAAACGCGGGCTTTTATGGAAGCTAAAATTCGTTTCCTCAAATTCACATTTTCAATATGAAAAAGTGTAAAAATAGGAAAAAAATGTCCTTTTTCGGAAATGTAAAAATTTATGACGTCATAACTCATGAGCAATGGATAATTTTGGAATGAATTTTAACTTCCATAAAAGCCCGTGTCTTTCCGCATTCAATGATACCAAAATCATCACTGTAGCTCAAAAACTGTAGGAGGAGAAGATTTTTGAAACCCCCCCACCTTCAAACTTCGTTTTCTTTGATTTCCCATTTTCTTTTCAAGAAAATTGAACTTTTGCTCTAAGCAAAAACGTTTCCAAATTCAATTTCCTATCAGTATACCAAATTTCATTGTTCTAGGTTCAATAATAAAGAAAAAAGTCCGTATGGGGGACGCTCTCCTTCACACAACGGAAAAAACAAATTTTTCCTAAAAAAACTCACCCAAGCGTTTATGTATTTCCTTTTTAAATCCAATGGATCCCAAAATCCACTTCTCTATGCTGCTCTTATATATCTTTTCTTGTAGGATTTGGACTCTTTTTGAGTGTTTTGAAGTTAACCGTTGGTTAGCAGGTCTTTCGTCAGTATTATGTTGACAATAACCTGATGCCAATGGAGGTCTAAAAATGGCTGTTATTATTTTGGTACAAGGAAAAGTTCAACATTAAAAGGTTAAGTGAATACTTAACTAATGGTATATTGTTACATTATATAATGGTGAATTATTGTTAAATCAAAAGTACAACAGGATTTTCTAAATGCATTTTACTACATATAGCTCATCTCACAGGAACTTCATGAGCTATTTCATTTGCACATCAACATGAGAGTAACACAGCACAAACACTTACCTCAGCAACTCGAAACATTCTCGTGGAACCGCTGCCACTCACCTGCATAATCCGTAGGATAAGAGTCATCTCGTTGAAATTGTACTCGAGACTAAACTGGATCTCTCCGACGTTTTCTGTTGGTTCGCTGGTGTCGATGTACATGTCCACGAGCGACAGCGACCGGTTCTGGAAGAAAGCCATCTGCTCGATGATATCGAAGTCAGACCAACGGAGGTGACCGAGGGGTAGTCGAAGTGAAAAAAGAACATTGACATGATCAGGGATTGTTCATGGAAGTCATGTTAGGTCCATCAGGGTTGTTCGAAAGGCAAGGTCAATAGGGGTGACCATAACATGAGGAAAGAGAAAATTGGATCGATCGAGGAGTGATCGTGGTGATCCAGCAGTCGATTGAAGTTCAGCGACGGTAGTTGGGCGACGTAGGAGCATCCATGATGGTGGAAGTGGCTCACGTAGCAACGACGTCGAAGACAAAATAATAATTTCGAACAATCAAGATAAAGTTAACGTGTGGTTGTTCAATCAAGATAAAGTTAACGTGTGGTTGTTGGGCGAAAATAAAGTGTAAAATTGTAACATCGATTAAAGTGGATAGGTAGAAAATAGGTAGAGTGGGAGGAAGAAAAGACACAGGCGAGGACACCGTTAAGGGAAAACGATTGGTAAGAATACAATGCCGTATTGTGTTGTAGAAAGAGGGGAAATGATATTCGACGTCGACGACACGGGGTAGCGGTCACCACAGAAAATTCAAGGCGTGCCGTAAAGGCCAGGCACGGTGGAGGCCAGGCACGGTGGAGGCCAGGCACGGTGGAGGCCAGGCACGGTGGAGGCCAGACACGGTGGAGGCCAGGCACGGTGGAGGCCAGGCACGGTGGAGGCCAGGCACGGTGGAGGCCAGGCACGGTGGAGGCCAGGCACGGTGGAGGTCAGGCACGGTGGAGGCCAGACACGGTGGAGGCCAGGCACGGTAGAGGCCAGGCACGGTAGAGGCCAGGCACGGTAGAGGCCAGGCACGGTGGAGGCCAGGCACGGTGGAGGCCAGGCACGGTAGAGGCCAGGCACGGTAGAGGCCAGGCACGGTGGAGGCCAGGCATGGTGGAGGCCAGGCACGGTGGAGGCCAGGCACGGTGGAGGCCAGGCACGGTGGAGGCCAGGCACGGTGGAGGCCAGGCACGGTGGAGGTCAGGCGCGGTGGAGGCCAGGCACGGTGGAGGCCAGGCACGGTGGAGGCCAGGCAGGACGGTGGCGACGATGAGTGGATGGACATTTTCCGAAGGAGGGAGAAAAATGGAAACTGCAATTAGCAAATAGAAATATAGGAAATTAGGATACATCCCGCTTAATTTCCTTTTATTTTATATAAAGTAAAGACTAGGAAAATGACTCGCTGCGTATCCGTCGTAAGGCAATAAAAGTGCATTTTAAAATTTACGTTTCGGCTCTCATGCGTCGTCAAAACACGCGGGAAAAAATTCAGAAGCTCTATGTATCCTAAAGCATGTTAACGGAAAGCTGCATCGGATGCGACACTTCTTTTCCACTACAAAGAAGACTAGTTCAATAAAGTTGGTAAAGTCCTTGAGAAATTTTGAGCAAACTTTTGGTCTAAGGCTTGCATAATGTAGGAACTTGTGTTGGGGCTCAGAAAGTCGGCCTAGTCTTTTCGCAAAAGCTTAAAATTGTCTTCCGGTGACACTGAAGAACGAGCTTACGCATCGAGAAGTCAAAGAGAGCAACACCGATGAAAGGCGAAGTAACGCTGCTTGATCTTTCAAAACTGACCTCAAAATCGTGCAAAAATGAAATGACAGTATCATTCGGGCGGTCGAAACAGTAGCCCTTTCTTTCATGAAGGGTATTTGATGAATAGACAACATGGCGTAATTCGATAACGTGATGATTTGTTGCGAAACCCATCTTGGCTTCTAATACTCTGACGAAACATTTTACGTCTTTCAAATACCATTGCAACTTTTGCCCATGCAATAAAATGAACTCCAAGAGTGAGAAATTAAACTGTTTAAAAGTCGTAAAAAAAAACGCCGAAGTTTCTTAGTAACCAATCGCAATAGCCAAAAACTCGCATCTTTCAAACTCTTCAGGTGCTTCACTGCAGTGGATTCATGCTGTACTAGAGCCACTCAGACTGAAAAGCAGAGTGGAAGTTCCCGAGTTAGGGAAATTAAATGAGCTGCATGCTTTCCAGCACCGCAAAGGTTTATCAAAAACGCAGCTCACGTTTCCAAGCTGTCTCAATCAGCGAGTTCCTGCCGCAGGACGTGATTTGGCGGTTGGCATAGCTGGGATTATTGCGCCAGGGCACCGAGAACTACTGCTCCGAAGCGGTTGCAAACTGCGCGGCCTTGGCGAAATTGAGAGCTAAAACTGCTTATCTTATTTCAGAACTGCGTCATTAACGAGAATTTACACCTGACAGGGCTTTACAAGTGACGCAACTGCTCGAGTAAGCTAAGAAGTGATAGAACTGTAGAAAAAACGGGTTTCTAAAAGAGATGGATTTGCAAATGGTTCTTCTCAACAATGCTGAGGAGAGCTCTTCGCCAGGGAAATACACCGTACAGTTATGTTGAATGTTAACTTTAACATAATTTCCTAATACTGTGAATGTTGCGACCATAGAAGGAATCCCTAGTGTCAGTAGGAAGACGCAACTGAACATATAAATTTGGTATAGACCCACTGAAAACACATTCAAGTGTGGTAAAGTACTGAATCTTTTCTTACTTTTGACTTAAATAATGCATAGAGTGCTGGAGTATTGAATTTTGTTTATCTAATGATATTTATTCAAGTTTTATTATATGCTGTGGTTTTTGAGGCAAAAATGCAAGAGAACAAGAACGTTCACAATTAGGATTATTTTTCAAGTAACAAACGTTAACGGAACACGTGTATATAACACCATGAAATGATTTACACTCAGTCATTAAATATAATTTTAATTTTCAGAGATGTTACAAGAATAGTAAAATTACATATTTGTCCTCTATATGAACCTCTTTCCAAATGTCAGATAAAATCCACGAACTAGAGCCATCACTGCACGGAATTTCTCAGAGCGGGTTTCAGAGCACAGAAAAGCGCACACCGTAAATTCGATAAAGACGCCTCGGGAAAACAATTGCCGGAGAGTTTTCTAATCTAACTTGGGGGGGAAGAAATCAGTATTTTTCACCGCATTTCGAGGCTTAGGCAAACCTCTTCGCGTGATCAAGCCGCAGTCGAGGAGATTGTATTCGGCTGAATTTAGCAAGGCATTCCAGTTCAGTTCACATTCCGGCGACTTGTGGCATTGTTTTGGAGCGGCGGCGGCTGCGGTGCTGTGTGCTTCTGTCCCCACCGGGGAGCTATTTGTTGTTGTATGTCTCGGCTGCCACTCGCTCTCTGGTGCAAATGATGCTCCGGTGCGCAGTGTTTGGGGGAACTATGATGAGGTCAGTTATTCAGACGCTTTTTGTGTTTCGTACTTATTGGACCATCAGTGGAGAAATTCTAATTTCCGATGCCGTATATTTTTATCGTTGATATTTGAGTTGAATTGTCGCTGCAAATTTATTCTGAAATAATTTGAAAAAAAATTTGAAAAAATTTACAAGGTTCCAATAAAGTTTTTTCAAATTCCTTGCGCAAATCATGTGTCAAGATGAACTTTATTGATTCTTTTTTCTCTATGAAACGTACAAAACTCAGATCCCCTGACACAAGACTCAGATCCCTGACACAAGACTCAGATCCCTGACACAAGACTCAGATCCCTGTCACAAGACTCAGATCCCTGTCACAAGACTCAGATCCCTGACACAAGACTCAGATCCCTGACACAAGACTCAGATCCCTGACACAAGACTTAGATCCCTGACACAAGACTCACATCCCCTGACACAAGACACATCTGACACAAGACTCACATCTCCTGACACAAGACTCACATCCCCTGACACAAGACTCACATCCCCTGACACAAGACTCACATCCCCTGACACAAGACTCACATCCCCTGACACAAGACTCACATCCCCTCACACAAGACTCAGATCCCTGACACCAAACTCAGATCCCTGACACAAGACTCAGATCCATGACACAAGACTCAGATCCCCTGACACAAGACTCAGATCCCTGACACCAAACTCAATTCCCTGACACAAGACTCAGATCCCTGACACAAGACTCACATCATCTGACACAAGACTCACATCCCCTGACACAAGACTCACATCTCCTGACAAGACTCAGATCCCTGATACAAGACTCAGATCCCTGACACCAGACTCAGATCGCTGACACCAGACTCAGATCCCCTGACACAAGACTCAGATCCCTGACACCAAACTCAGTTCCCTGACACAAGACTCAGATCCTTGACAGCATTAACAAAAGACTTGATGAGCGCAAAGCTAGAAATAAACATCACTTCGCTGACGTTATTTTTGATCTCTAAGACATTGCTTTTGAGACTTTTTGATTGCCACACACCTCTTAGATGACATAGCTACTCCACGATGTTGGATGACGATGAATTTCAAAATGTGCGATGAGTTACAAATTAGAAATCATGAGGTTTCGTCGCTCTCCTCTGCAGGAATTGAGAGTTACCGTGTGCGCACATTTCTTTGTTTTTCTCCCAGCCAGTTTAGAAGTATTCGATTGCTTCCATGAACACAGTTTGAAACTTTCGACGATTCGCTTGAACATTTCTCAAGACCTTCTAGTATTTTTTTAAGCTCTGCTCGGAACCTTCCTAGCACTATATTTCCTCCGCTCCATTTGGTAAATTTTCTCTCTTCCCTTCAGAATCGGTTAGAAATTTTCATTTTATTTCCACGACCACTGGTAGGAAGCATTCTGTTATATCATTGCATATTGCATAGAAAAATTCATTTTTTTTGTGAACCTCGCTTGAGAACATTTCATTATTTCCTTCGGCACTGCTTTCAAATTTGGTGCTGTTTTCTTAAGCCCTGTTTCGAACCTTTCCATTATTCTCAAATTCTAGCACGGGATAAAAATCCATGGGAGCGCTTACCAGATTTGGAGAGCTTTGATCCACTCAGATGACCTTCGGAAGCTATTGCACGGGTCAGTAGATCGTATTTATGGGCAACAAAGTCGAGCACAGCGCGTTCCAAGGAACGGGATACCAGGGAATAGACTCGGAGTACAAACGCTTCTTAAGAACCCGATATTTTCGGAGCTCCTGCGAACAATACTGGACAAGCCGAGGACAAACATGGCAGACTCGTGATCCTTCACTTTACACTGGAGTTCACCAGAGTACGTTCTCTTGAATAATGCCGTATTTTGTAGTCAGTGCAATGAAGGCCGCGTGAAGCTTTCATTAAGAGCTAGAAAACTGCGCCGAACACGGGGGCGCGACTGGTCGCTTTCAAGTTTAGAAATGCATGAGATCATTTTGCACCTCAATCTTTTAGGGAATCTGAATGAGGAAAAATCATTGCAAGAAATCTTGACTGACATCGCTGTATACTTTAGAAGGCAATGCTCAGGAAAAAAAAGAAAGGAAAATTTTGCACAGAATATCAGAACGCGCCTCAGTACGTGATGACGGCGAGCAAAAACAACGTATTACCTACCTGTAATTACGGTCAGCCGTAATAAATAGCTTTTCATAACACACGCAAACGAATCCCCCTCAGCTATGGAGTTTTTCTGCACACTTTGCTTAATCACAGCGTGAAGGCAGAAGAGGAAAAAAATGTTATGGAATGTTAAAGTAACGCCGGCACATCTTAATTTAGAGGAAGCATCCAAGTCTAAAAGCAAGCCCAAACTTGATACCTTGTGCAAATCAAGTTATGGTTGATGAATAAAGAAATTCTTTAAGTTCATTGTAAATTTAGAACACGACTTTTAAATTATTCTTTCACTGAATGCAAGATTGTGCCATGAGTCTCGTTTCTCTCGTCTGTTCAATAAATTCTATAGTTACATCCCACGGCACGGTACGCTCACTTCCAAGTCCACTTACATCCTAACAAAAATAGCTCCCACTTAAAAGGGACACACCAGCGAAGGACACATTTTAAGATCGGATTGTCTCTTTTCAATCCAATAACAATTTCTTGCGTGATGGTTACGCGCATCCCGCACGATGCGTACGCTCATCGGCGTTTGTAGAAATGACGTCACGCAATATTTACGCAAGAGTGACAGAGCACTGCGGAAGATGTTTTCAAACCGGTAACTTACTGACTTAAATAAACAGCCATACCGAGAAGAGCAGTACGATTATTTGTGATGATGATTTTAAAATATTTGAGTTCTTTCTATGATTTTGACCTTAGGATTTTAAAATCTTTGCGTATTTTAAGGAAAAAACTATTTTAAATAACATGCTCAGCTCTTATTCCCTTCAATTGGTTAATGGATAGTTGCCTTTTTTGTACAATCTGGAATTTATTATCGATCACTCTTTTTTGCTTGCGTGGACTGATGGTAGAGCAGGTCTCTGAAGCGTTTTCATTTTACTGTTAATAAAATAACTAATTTTATTAGCATTTTCTTTGTTTTTGAATTTTTAACGAAAATGGTCCATAGATATTTCTGTTGGAACAACCATATCCCCATGTACTGCAAGTCGACTCACAGGATCTATGGGCTTCCGAGGTTTGCTGTCCTTCCGGCAGCACGGCAGGCAGTCCTGCCACCGTGCAACGCTCCCTCGCACGTCGCGCAAAAATAGACCAACTGAAGCGAACTTTAATGTAGACATACCAACAATGAGCGCACTTCAAACTTCACAGAATCTGTAACTCGTTTGGCATCACCGTTCAGTGAAAGTAAACACAGTAACTTCGGAGTTGCCTATCACATGCTTGTGTAGCAGATTCTACGCGGGAGCATGTGAAGGTGATTGAATTGTGTCACTCAAGGATTACGTCTGACGGCACATTGCTCCCAAATTCATTTCCGTAAATCCGTCCATCACTCTCAACTCAGCACAGCTCAAGATTTTAATTTATTTGCAACAGTGGTGGTTGATTTTAAACTCGTCCCGCTGTGAAAATAAACAGTAGCCCAATGCAAATGCAAGAATACAAGTCAGTGAGAATTACAATTCACGTAAAATTTTTTAGAAAAGCTTTCTTAGAATGCTTCTCGCTGTATTTGCTTATAACAAGAGCAAAATGACAGTCACTGAACACTGGGTAACGCTGCACGGACTGTGCCAGCACTGGAGGTCCGCACAGCACAGCATCTCCGGTGGCTGTGTGGCGGCTTATCTTATCTAACGATAACCAACTTTAAAAAAGGCGAGTTTCAATAAATAATACGAGTTCAAACCCAATGAACCATTATGTAAATAAATCTCGACAAGTGTGATATCTGCTAGTTATGATACGAGCGCTGTACCCTCATCCGGGCTACCTAGTTCCAATAGATAAAAAATTGTCAGATATATGTAAACAAATCAATCACTCGTTGGACTTTTAAGCACTTTTCTAATGCATTACTAGTAGTAGGCTACCAATATTCATTGCATGATCAAATTGTTTTAGCTTTCTGA